>CAUYQV010177408.1:0-143328 GCA_963574575.1 Galagoides demidoff | reverse complement strand
CAGGCGCCCGCCACAACGCCCGGCCATTTTTTGGTTGCAGCCATCATTGTTGTTTGGCGGGCCCAGGCTGGGGATTCGAACCCGCCACCTTAGGTGTACGTGGCTGGCACCTTAGCCGATTGAGCCACAGGCGCCGAGCCAAAAAAGAGAAAGTTTTAAGAAGAAATCAGAAGAAGTCAATTTCAATTATGTTCTAAAACTTTAGTAAATACATTCTTGATCATTGAGTTCTTGGTGATAACAAAGGCATATATTATTAACCTTATAATTTTTAGGCCATGTAATACATATAGAATATAAGACTTTGTCTTTAGGTAACTTATGAAAATTAGACTCATTATTTTATGATCCCCTTTCAGACTCACTCATAAAGAGTAAAGTGTGTGTCTTTTCTGAGACCAACTCCTAGGAAAGTGCTTTGCAAACTGCAAGAACCAGGATGAGGGGTGCATTGCTCCTGCACCTCACCCATGTGGCAAACGACACAGGACGTGTTTACCATCTGGATGGAAAGATGATACACAGCCTGGCTAACAACTTCATTTAATTCTCTTTTCTTTTCATCTGTCTGTAGCACAATAAAGGAAATTAAAATCAGTGATTGATTGTGTTTAAGTGCATTATCATCAAGACTGAATCTATAAACAAGCCACCAAATGAGAAGCTATTTAATCACATTCATTTTTTTCCTGTGTATATAACCCAGTGTATCATGGGCCAAGTAACTGACATTTATTTTATTCAGAAGAGGAAAAGACATCCAGTTTTATTTAAGTGTTTCTCCTGTGTTAATGGAACATTCTATTTTCCTTGAAGAATTTATATTTAGAAAAATATGCAAAAAAATGTATTTATTAAGTGGAAATCATCACCAGAAACCTTTTTGAAAACATTACTATCTCAGATTTTCCGCCTATTTGTTATCAGTTTATTTTAGTTCCTAAAATCCTGGGTGTGAACGCTAACGTTTCTAATTCCCAGAAGGCTATTGAAAAGAGCTTAGGAAGGCTATTCCTTCCACTGAAATGGATTATCTTATTGCATTAGTTTTATTTAGGAATAAGGTGGATGCTCCTAAAATAGAAAGAAAGTGATCCAAATTGTTTTCATCATCCCACTTCCTTCCTGAGATATGTTCCTGCCCTGGAAGAACTGGCTCACTTCATATATTGAAATTCATTTGATCAATTACTCACGCAGTCATGAAGACATTTGGTCTAAATGCATTATGGTATTGGCAGTGAGTAAATTGAATTAGTGTTTACAGCACTGGACACACAAAACAGAAGATGAATCTGAAGAAAAATTTGAGAATAAATGTTCTCAGATATGAAATTTACCTCCCTCTTAAAGTATTTGTGACTTATAAGTGAAGTCACAAGTGAATTTATTTACTTACTTAAATGTTTATACAATAAGCTACTCAGTGCTTAAGTCTCCTTAAAGTACACTATGGTCATTCATGAAAGACAGAGATGTCCTGGTACAGAAGCATTTCCTAGAATGTGTATAATTATCACTTCTCTGACTATCTACCTAATAGCTTTATTTGAAAAGAGACTCAGTGACAGGGCTAGACCTGTGGTTTTTGCTCAGACCTCAAGTATGTCACACTTTCCCAAATTACAGAAGAACAGAATTATACCAGAATGTTATCATTTAAAACTTGCCTTCGTCCTAAACTCGCTGTCACTTAATCTTCTAAAATTTGCCTTCATCCTAAACTCACTATCACTTAATCTGCCTGGGCTTCAGTTTTTTAATCTATGGGGTAAGGACAAAGATCTCTCCATTCCTTATGTAATTTTATCCCTGCAGTAGTACATTGGAACAAATATCATTCCACTGCTGGTGGAATGCTTTCTACCCAAGGCTGACAGGCCTGTCACAGGTAAGGGTGGTGAAGTTAATAAGCATGGCTGATGATTTGATCAAAATGCTGATGAGGTATCCTTATTTGTCCAAGAGTTTACACAATCAGAGGTTAAGCAGAACCCTCTGAGTTACACAGCAATACAGGTACATAACCTTGATTTGTGGATATGTAGGCATTTTAGCATCAAGTTATTTTACATAATAGAATCTCCACAGTTGGACTCTAACAAACTTACATCCCATGAAGGTTCTCACCTGAAATGAGAGACGTGACTGAAGGCGGAGAGCTCAGTTAGGTAAATCACCGTGGAAATACCTCTCCTTTAAAGAAAAATTGATACAACTAGGAAAGCCTGAGCAGCCCTGGAAGACCAGTACCCATTTTCTTTAGGCTCCTCTAGGATAAAGACCAGGTGTCAACAAAATATAGGCAGGATGATAAGAAGAAATGCCCAAAGAATGCTCAACATTTTCCCTGGACTGACCACTAGTTTGCTTGGTGTGCACATTGACTCTGAGAGGCAAAGCCTGGGTCCGTGTATGAAAAATGTTTAAGCCTTTAACACCAGAATAAACAAAAGGATTTTTGAGGGGGAGAAAAATATGATTATATTAATTTCTATAGATTGCGGATTACATACAAATGATATGTAATATATACAATATGCACTAATTTTTAAATATATGTATTTTTTACTGTTAGGGAATCATCGAGGGTACAAAGCTCCAGGTCACACTGCTTGCATTTGTTAGGTAAAGTCCCTCTTATGATTGTGTCCTGCCCCCAGGACGTATGTACTGATGTCAAGAGAAGCAATTAGATATAGAAAATAGAAAAGTAAAAAAGCTCACGACAGTAAATTTATTAGTTATTCTAATTAATTAGTTAGAAATAACTAATAGTGTTTATACAATAAACTAATCAGTGCTTAAGCTTCCTTAAAGTACATTATGGTCATTCATGAAAGAGATGTCCTGGTACAGAAGCATTTCCTAGAATGTGTATAATTGTCACTTGTCTGACTATCTACCTAATAGCTTTATTTGAAAAGAGGCTCAGTGACGGGGCTAGACCTGAGCCATAATATTAGTTAGAATAACTAATTATTAGTTATTCTAATTTTTCTTTATCAAAATATTCATGGTAAATATTTACCATTTTTGTTTCAAACTCTTTTTTCTTAATAAGAAATAAACCTTACAAATATAATGTAAGCTCCTACTACCATTTAATTCCCCCAGTAGCCTGAAGTTTGTGTGAGTGTCCACATTTGCATGCAGCCTTAGCCTGTGTGTGGTATGTGCTCTGATGGTTCATATCAATTATGTGACATTTAACATACTTTTGCATTTGCTGTTTGCACGCAACATAGTTTTACAATCGATTATGTTGACCCATGTTCATTCAGCTTGTTCATTGTACCTGATACAGGTTTTCACTCTATGCCTGTACCACCATTTGCTTTTCCATTTCCCTAATAATGAGCTTTTAGATCAGTGGTTCTCAACCTTCCTAATGCTGCGACCCTAATGTTGTGACCCACAGGTTGAGAACCGCTGTTTAGTTTATTTTTATTTATTTATTTATTTATTTATTTATTTATTTATTGACACAGAGCCTCAAGCTATCGCCCTGGGTAAAGTGCTGTGATATCACGGCTCACAGCAACCTCAAACTCTTGGGCTTAAGTAATTATTCTCTTGCCTCAGCCTTCCAAGTAGCTGAGACTGTAGGCGCCTGCCACAATGCCTGGCTATTTTTTGGGTTGTAGTTGTCATTGTTGTTTGGCAGGCCCGGGCTGGGTTCAAACCTGCCTGCTCTGGTGTATGTGGCTGGCGCGTAAGCCACTTGAGCCACAGACAGTGAGCCAGAGAACCGCTGTTTTAGATGATTTCCAATTTTCAGCTATTACCAGTAATGATCCAGCGACATCTTTAGACCATCTTTTTGCATGTGTATGTGGTTTTGTCTTGGAAAAAGATTTGTGTAGTGGAATTTCTGCTGCACATACTATATACATATATTTTAGGTATATTATCTACATATATTTTATTTCACTCTTGAAAGTGGCAGACTAAACACCTTTTAGCATATGAGTTTTGGGTTCCCAAAGCCCTTGCCATAGTTTTGTACTTTCATGCTTGCAAAGATCCTAAAGTTTTATACCTTTTAAATTGTACCTTTTTGTTCTCTATTGTATTCCCATAATAATTCACTATTCATTTTTATCAGCCTTTGTGAATCTTGTCACAGTCTTTAATCATTTTTTCTATTAAATTATTGGTTTTCTATAATTGATTTGTAGAGATTTCCTTTATATAATGGGTATTACATTTTCACTTATGTATTTTGTAAATATCTTATCAAGTTTTCTGGTTTGTATTTAACCATTAATTAGGATTTCTCAAGTTTTTATTTTAATATAGTCTAATGCAATGGTTCTCAACCTGTGGGTTGGGACCCCTTTTTAACAATAAAAATACATTGTGGCATTAGGTTGATAACCACTGGCCTTAATGTATCAACTTTCCTTTTATTCACCAAATTTTCTGATATTTGTTTAATGAATCATTCCTTATACCAGTTATTAGTTTCCCAAATGTACTTTTACATGTTTTGAAGACTCAATTGTTGTAAGTCATTTCATAAGATTCAGGTCTTTATCCTGTACAGGATCTTGTAATAGGGTGTAAGATACAGATTTTATTTATATATGTGGACAGATAATTATTCTAACATTATTTATTGAACAGTGTGATTTTAAAAGTCTTTTAAGATCAAATTAGAAAAATACTGGTGGGACTGGGGAAGGTGGCTCCTAGCACTCTAGGAGGCCAAGACAGGTGGAAAGCTCTGGAGTTTGAGACCAGCCTGAGTAAATCCAGACCTCATCTCTACAAATAGAAAAACTACCCAGGGGTTGTGGCAGGTGCCTGTAGTTCCCGTCTACTGAGGAGGCTGAGGACAAGAGGATCGCTTGAGCCCAAGAGTTTAAGATTGCTGTGAGCTGTGACTCCATATGGTACTCAATCCCAGGGTGACTGAGTGAATGGGACTCTGTCTCAGAAAAAATAAAAGGAAGAAAGAAAAGAAAAATATTGGTGAGTTATTTATTACATAATTTTAAATTTATATATTGGCATCTTTATGATTGTAAACCTTTCCATCCATAAACATAGTGTATTCATGTTTTATTTGGGTATTATTTATGTTACTCGGTAAAATTAAATGAATGATCTTATATATGTATTCTGGATTGATTCTTAGGTATTAATGTTTTATGTTGTGAATGTGATATTATAAAATAATGTTTTGCAACTGGTTGCTGCTGTTTTACAGGAATTTCATCATTTTGTTTTACTCAGTCTTTATATTTACTGATTTAAGTGATTTATCCACAGATTTTCTTGGATTTTCTATGCATAATTTTTAAATCTCCAAAGAATGATAATTCACGTCTTCTTCTTTCTAATTGTACAACATTTCTTTGTTCTATTTTAACTTCACTAGCTGGGAACTCCACAAAAATGATGAACACTGTCAGCAAACATCTCAGTCCTTTTCCTGGCTTTTATAGAAAACATTGTGCTTCAACATTAGATATTTTGGTGGTGTTGTTTTTCTTATAGATTAACTTATTTCTAACCTATAGAAATTTGTCTTCTATTCCTAGTTTGGTATAGTTTAATATAAATGGATATTGTATTTTAGCATAAGTTCCCCCTCTTCTGGCATCTTGAGATAATCCTACCTTAAGGAAGGTTCCCTTCCTTCAATCTGTTAATGTAATGAATGACATCGGAAGACTTTTTTATTGTTCAAGCATTCCTCTAATATTGGATTAAACCCATACCATTGTTCTGAATTACTAATGGATTTTTTTATGTACCAGTAGACTTATTTTTCTAAAGAGAAGAATATTTATGATTATACTAGCGCGAGGCGTGGGAGCGGCTCACCCACTCTCATGGACCTGCAGAACTTTTCTTCTCATTCACACAACTCCATGCTCTCCTGGTTTAAGGATAGTAGTTCCCAAGGGAGGAATGCTTCTTAGATGACAGATTTCAACGTAAAGATTCAAAGTAAAAGTTCAAATGCCACATGGGTGTATTTGGCTCTTCTTAAAACAAAAGGTATAGAAAGCAATAAGTATATTGACAGAGGTAATCGATCTGGAGATAGTCCAGGGGAAATTGGGTTTCTCCATACAGTGAGGACAGCAAGTGCTCTGAATGGAAGACAGGATTTCCTCAGTAATGCGTGTGTAATAGAATAGGCCAGCTGTTACAGAGCTGAATACTGAGAATAAATATTTCTCTTCCTAAGCCAGGGGATGGCTTTATGCAATATGGCTTTCTTTGCTGTTCCCTTTGGCTCCCCTCTTCTGTTCATGGAATGAAACTCACTCCAGGGTAGATCCCACTACAAGCTGACTCTCCTTATCAGCCCTGCTACAAACAAGAGATTTGTATTAGCCCCTCGGGGGATTTCCTCAACCTTGGAAAAGTTATGTAGTTTTAATTTACCATTTTACTGTTTTCTGAGATCTGGCTATGAGCATCCTTTCTCTGCTTCCTGTCTTTCCCTTGCTTACTCACAACTACTTTGGAAAAACTCCTTTCTCTTGTGGTTCTGTGTTATGGTTGTCCTCTGGTTTTATCCAATAGCAGTTATGCTACTCTGCTTTTTTGTTTGTTGCTCCTAACTTCAAATTAGAAATCTCAGAGTTCATTATCTTTAAATTGATATTAGCATTAATACATGTATCCTCCCTTTTATTTAATATTAATAATATCATTAATACATTAATACATGTATCCTCCCTTTTATTTTCCATTAGTTTTATACGGTCTAAAAGAGTGATATACTGTTTGGATGCCTGTGGAATGAAATATAAAAGATTTTTTTTTGTTTTACTTAGAGGCTGCATGCTGAAATAAAAATGGTATAGGCTCTGCTATCAGCAGAACTTGGTTTGAATTATTTTTATCCCACCTATTAGATGTTTCATATTGAGTAAGTTATTTATTCATCATTGGAATCTTTCCTTATCTGGAAACCTCAGAGGGTTTTGTCATTAAATGATGTAAGAGAAATGTCTGGAACATATGAGTCACTTAGTAAATGTTAGTTCTCATCCTTTAAATGGCTGAGGATTAAATCTTATTTAAAAGAGAAAAAAAGGATGGGGAGGTGGAGGGGGAGAAATGTCTTTATGCAGACCAGCCTGGTAAACCTAGATATTAGTATTACTAAGGGAAGTTTATGAACCATATTGTATCAACATCCTAGAGCCTGGCCAACAGAACAAAAGTAAACTATTAACTACAAACAGGCCAAGATCATTCTCTAGAATGCTAACTATGGAACAAACTATTAAATGGCAGTGGCTAAATGTCTACTCCGAAGATAAAAATGACTCATTTGTTTGATGTCCTACACGGTGGTATACATTTTTGAATTTATTGCAGTTGTTTGAATTGGCTGAGATCACATGAAAATCCAGTTTTCAGTCTTCTCTTGACAGTCTTCTGAATTTCAGCTCCATGCAGGGCAACAATAGGCAAAAGCTGAGTACTGCCCGCCTGCCTGTCCTCCCCATCCACCAAGTCCCCTCCTTGCCTGCTGCCAGGACCACACCTCCTGCCTGGCCCTGTATGCATTTCTGTTTGCCATGCCTATTGTAAATGGTCAGTGAAAATAGCAAAATTTCT
This sequence comes from Galagoides demidoff, assembly GCA_963574575.1. NCBI lineage: Eukaryota > Metazoa > Chordata > Mammalia > Primates > Galagidae > Galagoides > Galagoides demidoff. The sequence goes on along the minus strand of CAUYQV010177408.1, from coordinate 135,735 downwards.
AGAATATTATTTTTTATTTGCCAAAGCAAAATTATTTTATAAATTGCATAAATATAATAGACTTAAATTTGACTAGCAATATTTCCAGCTACCCCTAGCTATTAAATGACAAATGAATAGGTTGATCAAATAAATACAGTATTAAAATTAACTGTCTGGAAACTTCTGCTGTTGCAGGAAGATGAGAACCAATGGAGAGAAAGAGCACCCAAACACCATGTTTATACGTGAAAGGGGCTTTATTCACTAGCCGAGAGCTTACGGCATGGAAGAATTCCAAGTGGCCTCATTCCGAGACTGGCTTGGTCTTTCCCTTTTTATCAACAGTCAAAAAGTTCCACCCCACAGGTAATCTTTTCATTGGCCAGTTTGAATAAAGCAGGAGATGATATTCCAGCCCCCATAGAACTATAAGATTTCACAGAACTTGGAAATTTCCAAGTTCCAGGAAGTTAAGTCCACAAAAGCTCTTGGTGACCCAAGAGCTGAGTCACCATGGAGAGGACCCCATAGTGCATCCTTGTGATCTCCTTGAGAAGACCTGTTCTCCTAGATCTCACCCTTCTCAGGTATCCTCCCTCACTGCAATAGTAGATTTTTATTTTTTTTATTTCTTATAGCATAACTGTGTACATTAATACGATCATGGGGTACAGTGTGCTGTTTTCATATATATTTTGAATACTCTCATCAAAGTGGTCAACATAACCTTCATGTCATTTTCCTAGTTATTGAGTTAAAACGTTCATGCTCTGCTTTTAGAAAGAGTCACTTGTACCCTTGTAAGAGAAACCATAGAGATCCCACCAATCTCTCCCTCCCCCATCCATTAAAAAAATGCTCTCCATCCTTAATCATCAGAGAATGCAAATCAAAACTACTTTGAGGTACCACCTAACTCCAGTAAAATTGGGGTTTTACCCCAATAATCACAAAATCCCCAAATCCCAAAACCAGAGATGTTGGCGTGGATGCAGATTTTTATTTTTAAGGCTGAACGTAGTAATCCTAGAACTCTGGGAAGCTAAGGCAGGAGGATTGCTTGAGCTCAGGAATTCAAGACCAGCCTGAGGAAGAATGAGACCTGGTCTGTACCAAAAATAGGAAAACTAGCCAGGCACTGAGGCAGGCACCTGTAGTCACAACTACCTGGCAGGCCGGGGCAAGAGGATCATTTAAGCCCAAGAGTTTGAGGTTGCTATGATCTAGGCTGATGCCATGGCCCTCTAGTTGGGAAAAAGAGTGAGACTCTGTCTCAAAAGTGTAAAAAAATTAATAAAATAAAAAAGCTTTCAGTAAAAGATGACATTATTTGTACCAGATTCTTGACTCTTCATACCTTTGGATTTTTTTTTTCTTCCATGCACTTGAATCCTTTGAAGTCAACCAGGGCTGATTGCAGAGGACTCTTTGTGCAATCCAATCAGGCTAATTTCAATTTTAAGTGCAGGAGACAAGCATGTTTTTTTCATGGCCTCCTTTGTGGAGCTGAGATGGATTGGCTAGTGTTGTGTTAGTAAGATTTCCAACTGCTTAGAAATTTGGAAATGCTTAGGACAAAGGCTATCTTAAGTAGACAATTAACTAATAAATAGACCTCAAGTCTTAAAATCTTCCACTTGCAAGTTTATTTAAAGAGCAAACCTCCACCAAAGCAGAGGACACATTTCACTTTCCAATTTTATCTGAAAAGCTACAAGTATTTATATTCCCATATGATTCAAATAAGAAGTGGAAGTAAGGAGTACCTGTTTGTAATAATATACAGACTTCTAAGAGCAAAAATAGGTAAGAAATAGTACAGTTTCACGTAAATTCACATTTACTGCCTAAATTCCTATTTTGCCTTATCCATTTAAAATACTTTATAGAAATGTCTTTTTCAAAGATTGGGTAGAATACAAGGAGGTAAGCTCTTCAATAACTAAAATTGTTAATATCTTAGTTAAATAATAACCCAATAAATAAAATTATTTTAAAGTTATTATATGTATATTTGTATGCATGTATGTGTTTTTAAGTGTGAAAAGTATCAAATCTTAATTTGAAAGGCAGCATGAGCTATATTAGATTTAGGAAAAATTAAAAGGTTTTCTAATAATTTTCTATTTCTAGTTTTTATTATTTGAATTCTCTCAAGAGAAAGAGAAAACCAAAATGTGCAAAATAATGAACAAAACCAAAAAGAAAGTATACAAACTTAATAACTAACTTCAATTAGAATCAAGAAAATTTTAAAAATTGTTCTAATCAAAATAGCCCCTACCTTTCATAAGCATTCACTATGAGTCTAAGGCAGGTCCAACTGCTTTACATGATTTACTCATTTAATTCACATAATATTTGTGTGTGTTTAACCTTTCACAGAAAAGGACATGAAAGGAATGTAAATTTCTCAAAGCCAAGGAGTAAATCATGGCTCTCGCTTTTCAGATATGTATGTTTGGCTTTCTCTATCAGAATGGATGTAAGACACATCCCTAGAGATCTCTGGACAATCCGTTCTGTCTAATTCAGAGACTCCATGGCATCTTCAGCTTGTCTGAAGCATACTGGTAACTTTCTAACCTGCAGGGGGAGTTTGTTGAAGCTTGGGGAGGGGAGGAGTAATTGGAGAAGGCTTCACCATGCGGTTGTTTCAACTGAGTCTTGAATTGGATTAAGAAATTCTCAGTAGGGTGGTGCCTGTAGCTCAAAGGAGAAGGGAACTGGCCCCATGTGCCAGAGGTGATAGGTTCAAACCCAGCCCTGGTCAAAAACTAAAAAAAAAAAAAAAAAAAGAAGAAGAACTTCTAAGTAAAGTTGGAGAGGAAACTGGAACTTGCTTGTGGGAGGAGGAGGGCTGTTGGAAATTTACTTGTGCCAGAAAGAAATAGTATGAGATAAAGATGGATGATGATGGGCTTTATAAACCATGCTTAGGACACCACCCTGTATCTGGATCACAGCTCAGCGAGCTGGAAGACAGAGCTCCAAAATCTTTTTGCATGTGCATGCTATGGGACGTTAGGTATGCAACAAGGAGGAAAGGCCCAGATAGACCAGGGTCTGATAACTCCCACGACTCTCAGCCAATTTTATGATTAAAATAAAGTTTATATTAAATTTAGGAAAACTTACCTAGACTAATAAATTGCTTCCATTCTTCCTATATTGGAATTGTTTGTGTCCAAGCCCAAAGTCAGGCCTCTTTGTTTACTTCTCTGGCTCTGCTCCTTCCCCTCTGCACTAGTCCTTGTCTGCAGCTTGCTCTTTCTCCTTACCCCTTAGACTGCATCTCTGCACACTAATGTAGCACTGTCATACACAAGTTCTGCATCTCCATCAGTCTACCATATTCAAGCACCCCCAGGAAGATAACAGATGTCCTGGAAAGTGAGAGCTGCTTCCCCATCCCCCATGATATTGCCTGTTTTTGAACCCAGAGCAATCTACTCTGAGTATTTTCAAACCTTTACTCTTCCATTGTTAAATAAAAATGTACAGAAACCCAAGCACCAGGCCACCATCTCACCATGCCCCTTTCTACATGATCTTCAGTCTCTGAGTCACTGTTCTACAATTAGAAAGAATTTGGGAGCTCAGTTCATGCTTTTTTTTTCCATCCCAATTTCTATCATTTTTAGAGAAATGGTGTTCTTTGACCACTTGATTTCTAACTATTTTCACTTTAGTCAATTTCAGCCAGTCCCTCCATGATAGAGACCTTGGCCTGTACATTTGCCAGAACTATTCATCTCTGGAACCTCAAACTCCTGTAGGCCACTGTCCACTTGTTAGAAATAGACCACGTTAAGGATGCTGTCCTGTTCCCCTCCAAACTGCATCAGTGGTCTTTCCATGTCATTTTTGTGCTGCTGTAGCCCTCCTTTCAAGGTGTCAGTCTGAGGTCTCCCTGACTATTAATTGAGGATAGCCAAGCTTTATTTTCCAAAGTAGATGTCACCAGACAGTGATAGGATTTCATAACTCAATTGCTAATAGAATTTGCACACTAGAGAATAAATACCTAATATATTTGCTATTGGGAAAATGGCTTATTATGGAGACTTCATTAAGGTTTTATATGGGAGTAAAAACTAACGAAATCCTAGTGTCCTGCTCTTGTTAGACTATATTTAAATTTTTATTCAAAGATAGGCTTATTTGGCATAGTAGTCAACTGGACATGAAGAAATAATTAAATTGTTTACGTGAACCCATTATAATCTGTCTTCCTGCGCACACATGAAAAAAATTAACCCTGACAAGATGTTTCTGTGTCTAGAATAATTTTCTTGGCATTTGATATGAATTACACAGTATATTGTTATCATGTATATGCAAACATATCCATACAGTCTAGTTCTTTAGAAATGGTATTTATGTTCTGTAAAGTTGATGGTTATTTCAAGGCTTGCACAACATATAACTGTTTAAAGTTGAGAAGGTCAATCTCATACAAAAAGGTCTACATTTAGATTCTCCTCCCTCACTTTGTGTTCTGGTAGTGTGCACTTAGATCTTTTTACATGGTGCATTAACAAACTTTTGTGGCTATTGTTATCCTTAATATATTAGTCTTTTAGCTTTTATATTAATATAGTACAAGGGAAGGGTGCTCACTCTTGCTACTTCCATTCAACAAAGTACTGGAAATCCTAGTAAGAGCATTAGGCAAAATAATGATAATAACAATTATTATTTTTAAAAGGCATCCAGATGGAAAGCAAGAAGTAAAGTTATCTCTGTTTGCAGAGGACATGATCATACACACAGAAAACTCTAAGGCAGCGGTTCTTAACCTGTGAGTTGTGACCCACAGGAACTGTACTAAAGGGGTGCAGCATTAGGAAGGTTGAGAACCACTGCTCTAAGGTCTTAACAACACAAAGATTCTTGAAACTAATAAACAAATTCAATAAAGTCGCAGGATACAAAATCAAGATACAGAGATTATTGATGTTTCTATACAAAACAACAACACACCCAATGAAAAATTTTAAAAATCCTATTTATGACAGCAACAAACAAATGAAAAAAATGCTCTGAGGAATAAATTTAACCAAAAATGAAAGACTTATTTGTTGAAATTATAAAACATTGATGAAAGAAATTAAAGAAGGAATGGGGGAGGGGAAAAAGGAAGACTTTAAAGAAGACACAGATACAGAGATCTACACTCACGCTCCTCAATTGGAAGAATTAGTATTATATTTAAAAGAGTTCATATTACCTAAAGTGATCTATGAGTTTAATTCAATCTTTATTAAAATCCTAATGGCATTCTTTATAGAAATAAAAAAAAACATTGTAAAATTCATATAGAACCATAAAAGACCCCTAATAAACAAAGCAATCATAAGCAAAAAGAGCAAAGCCATAGGCATCACATACCTTGATTCCAAAGTATGTCACAAAGGTATTGCAATCAAAACGGCATGATATCAGCCAAAAAAAAAAAAGAAAGAAAGAAAGAAAAAAGACATGTAGAACAATGGAACAGAAGAAAGAGCCCAGGAATATATACTGTTAACTGATCTTCAAAAAAGGTGTCTAGAATACATGATAGGATAGTATATGCCGTGGAAAAAACTGGATACCCACATGAAGAAAAATAAAACTGTATCCTTATATAAAAACCAATTCAAAATGAATTAAAGACTTATGTGTAACCAAATAAATACTGAACCAAGTAAATAATGGAAAAAGTCACAAGTAAAGAGCTTCACAATGGATCTGGGCAATAATGTTTTGGAAATGACCCCAAAATCACAGGCAACAAAAGCAAAAATAGACAAGTTGGATTTCATCAAAATTTAACACTTCTGCATGGCAAAGGAAATAATTAATGGAGTGAGAAGACCCATTTCACCTACGGAATAGGAGAAAATATATGTGTATGCAAACTGGAATATCTGATAAAGGGCTAATATCAAAATACATGAGGAACTCATGCAACTTGAAAGCAAAAAAATTAACTGCCTATTTAAATATTGGGAAAAAGAACTAAGGAAATACTTCTCAAAAGAAGACACATAAATAGGGAACAGGTAATGAAAAAGTGCTCAACATCACTCTCATCAGAGAAATGAAAATCAAAACCACAATGGTGTATCACAGCACACCTGTTAGAATAAACTACTATCCAAAGACAAAAGATTACAAACATTGATGAGGATGTGGAAGAAAGGAAACCCAGTCAGTGTTGGTGGGACTGTAAATTGGAACAACTATTATAGAAAACAATATGGAGGTTCTGCAAAAAAATTAAAAATAAAACTACCATACAATTCAGCAATCCCACTCTGGGTATATACCAAAGGAAATGAAAACAGTATCTTCATGAGATATCTGCATCCCCAAGTTTAAGGGAGAATTATTCACAAAAACAAATAAATGTTCATAAATATATGAATGGAATGGGTGCAGATACATACACACCCAAGGTCTGACAATTAAGTTCATAAACTTATCCTAGAAAAAGTGCAATATACCTCCTTGGTGACTATCACTCTGGTCACCTTTGAAGCGTTCCCCTTGGGAAGCTATGCACTGATGCCAGCGCCTAGTCCACCTTACAAAGCAATTTTGGAACTCTTTCTAGAATGGCTATGAGAACTGTTGTCATATTACCCTTTATGTCCTGAATGTCATCAGAGTGTCTTCTTTTCAATATTTTCTTTATATTCATGTAAAGAAAAATCATATAAAGAAAAATCACTGGGGGCCAGATCAACTGATTGGACACTTACAGGTTTTCCTACTCAGCATGTGCCTAAAAATGGATATAAAATACTGAGGGTATTGATTGGGAGGTTACGAATAAATTTTAATTAGTGAGTGAATTTGCTAATATGGATTCTGAGAATAGTATTGACTGTATATTTTGTGTATGTGTGTGCATGTGCTTGTGTGTTCACTGGTGCATAGAATGTTGCATAATTCAAAAGTTTAGTTAAAACAGACTATAGAGTAAAGCTTAAGCTATTCATGCTGGTATTCAAGAGCATCAGTGGTCTAGGACTACTCTACTACCACTACTGCTAACATATTATAAGGTTTGCACTTATTTCTTTATAATTGCTGGGGATCAGGAATCCTGTTTCCCCAAACCCAGTTGACCAAGCTGTATTGACTCAACTGAGCTAGGAAGTTCAACTGAGGTACGGCAGTAATGGAAAGCAAAAGTGAGTGGAAACTGACAATAAAACTGGCGCCGCCCAGGCAGTGTGGATAGAAAGAAAAGTAACTTATGCAAGTGTCAGGTTAACAAAGAGAGATTTTATTCAGGAATAACAAAGATAAAGTTTAGTACAAAGAGAATTGGAAGTGGGTCCCTCTCACGAAGGAGACAGGTAAGAAAAGGCGAGAGAAGGTGAGAGAGATGAGACACAAAGGGCTACAGAGGTATAAATATTGTTTGAAATTGGTTGCAAGTTTTTCATTGGCTTCTCTGCACCTGCGGTCAGTATTGCCCATTTCTATTGGTCATTGGTTACCTAGTTTACTTCATAGGCTATTCTTGTGGGCCCTCTGCCCTTCCTGGTTCAGCTGGCCAGGTTTTCCTCCCACACCCCTTGAAACTCCTTTCTCCATGTCCCTTCTCAATAATCTTGTTTCTCCTTCAGCTCTTGAAGGCCAGGGTCATAGTTTTATTTAGTGTATTACTGACTCCTGCTACAGTGCTTAGTTCATTTCAGAATATCAATTAATATTTGAGCTATTCTTCTTGTCATTATATTCTTTTTAGGAAAGAATACTCAGACAGAAAGAAGAAACCAGCCTAGAGAGCCATGGTCCATAGTGTCCTATGCTACAGAAAGGTTCAGAAGGAACAGAGACTAAGGAAAAGTTGTAGGATCTGTGATGACCACAGCTGTCACTCAGGTGGCCACCCTCACTGCAGGTGTACAGAATAGGAGAGTCTAAATTAAGCATGTCTTTTTCCAAAGGCCATGCTTTTCCTCCTGGTCATATCATCTCCTTTTCAGAAAGGGGCAGGGGAAGGAAAGAAAGCTGCATGTACAGTAGCTTTGGGGGTTTTGCAAGTTTGCAAAGAGTGGTAGGTATGTTTGGATAAGCATCCTGGAGCTGGACTGTGAACCGCCTTGAATTCTGAAGGAGATCTCAAAGAGGATGTCAATTTCGAATTTCCTGTAGGGAAGGCAAAATTCAACCAGGCCTTTTCTGGTGCAACTGGCATCCCTAGGCATCCAGCAGGTTCCAAGGATTGACAGCAATCCGACAATTTCGACAACAAAGAAAATCCCAGACACTCTTTAAGTAAAAATTTTAGAGCTAAAATTCTTCTGGGTAGAACTCTGGTCATGATTAGGCAGGATTTTACTCCTAGCATTAGAAGATAAAGACATTAAAAAAAACAAACCTGTATCTAGAATCTGACTTGGAGTGTCCAGAGATTTTCTTTGTCATTCAAGATCAGAGTTAGTATCTTATGGTTTCTAGGATGAGGACTAAGCCATTTGCCTCCCCATTTTTTGATTGTTAAATGAAGCTTATGCTTAAAATGATGATGTACAGAATATTTGTTATAGCACTTTTATCTTCATCTTAGGACTTAGACAAAATAGTAATGAAAGAAAAATTTGCCTGAATTTGTGTGATAAGTTAGGCTCAGAGGATCTACTCCTATTTTCTGCAGAGTAAGTTAAATTTATCCAAGTAGTAGTATGTTGCTATGTTTCATCTTTATACATATATATGTTTTTGGTGCTGTGACTCAGATTTGAACTTCAGGTTCATATGCTATTTATGATATGAACACTGCTTTCTTCTGTGCTATGCTTTTGCAAAGCATTTAGAAAAGGCTCCTCCACTCAGTTTGCTCAGAAATACTTAGGAAGTTAGTCATTTTACATAACTGAGTCAATTTCAATGATGAATGTGATTTTCTAACATGAGCTATAAGTATATGAATTTAAAATTAGATCATATTTATGTCTGTCATTTAAAGAATATATTGAAAATAGGAATTGCTAAAAACATTTATGATACTATAGAAAATTCAATAGTGTCCACATAAAAGTTAACAGCAGACAGAAATCTTCTGAAGCACTTGTGTCAGATATAGGGTCAGCCAAAGTGTGAGGAGGTGACAGGCTGACCTGGAAGACTTACCTGTGTGTGCACCCCAAGAAGCCTCAGTCAATGAGTGTGAGCATGAGATTATCCTTGGACAGGAACAAAGAGCAAGTTTCTGGAAATAAATGTCTGTCTAACCACATTCAGAACTCTTTGAATTAACATCTTCATTGATATCTCTTTTGCCTAGTAGAAATCTTCCCATCTCATCACTGGTTATCAACAAACCTTTATTAAGTCTCCTGAAGGTGTCCGAGACTGTGTCCAAGTAGCAGTGGCAGGCAGACAGGGTGAGCCAGGATTGGAGCCCATGATGAACTCTAAAAGAGTTCTGGTGATCTCTGACATAATACGCCTGTTCTTTGGGATTATAATGATGTATTTGAAATGAATGGTACTGTCAGCCCTTTTTAAGAAGGGAATTCTAATCTCACTATCTAAGGTGATTCATGGATGTGACAAATTCCTCAGGGTTCTTATAACTATCTCTTCTTCCTTTTCTACTACGATAAAAGGAAATAAGACATAGTATTTATAGAGTGAAATATATTTCTGTTCTCCACACCTTTCCTACTTCGCCAAAGAAACAGCAAAAGTCAAATTCCTTTGTCACTTACACCATAGTGGGTAGGGATGGCTGTCATGGAGTCAAGGTACTTTTGTGCCCAGGGCAAACTCTCAATTTCTATTTATGAACAGAGAACACATACCATTGGAGAAACAGAATGCAATGGTATTAGTAAGGCTAAAAATGAGAGATAAAAAGATTATTTGAGCGTCTTGGAAAAAAATACCAATCATAGCATTTTACATGCCAGAAAAAACAAACAATTGTATAGACATATGAAATAGTAATTATGCTATTATAGTTCTTCTTATTATGGACTACATGCAGAACATAATTATTTTACCTTTAAATAATGTTACCTAATAATTAGAAAGACTTAACTTACCTTATATAAGATTTGATAATCTGGCCTGTTGTAATACTGTGATAAAACAATGAATTCAAGTTGAAAGAAAAAAATATACCAACATACATTCCACATAGTCTCATACACTGTTATTGCCAACTGAGGTTGAGCGGACAGCTCAACGTCTTCTGTCTCTTCAGTCTTCCACTGATACTGGACTAATGCTCAACTTCCACCTGAGAGGTGCTAGGATTCCACACTCTGCGCACGTGTCTAGAAATGACTGGTAAAGTCTCTCATAGATGGCTTGCCCTATGAGCTTAAACACTAGGTTTTCTCCTAATAAGGAGGAAAATAATGCAGCTGATAGCTTGTAAACATGGCTGACTTAGCATCCATGTAAATAATGGTCAAACCACATACAGATTTCTAGGTCACCCTACAGTTATGCTGTGGAGCAAACACTGCTAAAATGCTCAGTACTTACAGGTATTTATTTCTTACCCACAGACGTGAATCGTGGCTTAGTTGAAACGGTGCCATGCTCCAAATGTCTGTGTCCCCTCCTTCATTTAATATGTTAAAACCTAATCACCAAGATGATGGTGTTGGAAGGAGAGGTTTTTAGGAAATAATTAGGTCATGAGGGTGGAACACTCTTGGATGGGATTAGTGTTCTTATAAAGCAGACTGTGGAGAAAGAGCTAATCCCTATACCATGTGTAGACACAGGTGGGAGGCGCTGTCTGTGGAATGGGCGCACACCAGATTCTGAAGCTTTGCTGCCTTAATCTTTGATTTATGAATGTCCAGCACTGTGAGAAACACACTTCTGGTTTACAAGCTACCTAGTCTGTGGTATTTTATTATAGTGGCTGGAATGGATTGAGACACCTGGTCTGGGCTACACTTGGGTTCAAGTCTGTCCCAAGCACCTGCCTTTCTAGAACACAGACAGAAGGAACAGTAGCCACCTGGAGCCTGTACTGTTCATGGCAATGGCATGAGAATAGTAAGGAAAATAAAATATGTGATGATCCTTAAAGTCTCTGTTTGAAACTGACCCACACTAACTTAGTTCCACATTTTACTGGTCAAAGCATATCACATGAGCAAATTTAAGGCCAAAGAGGTCAGGAAGTACAGTCTGCCCCACAGAGCAAGGCAAGAGGAGTGATCACTTGGGGGCTGGTGCTGGGGACTAGGTATAACAAACACCACAGATAATTCTTGGCTGCCAACCCTGTTGGAGGACTGCCATGTTGGTGCCACCAGAGAGCATATCATAGTGAGAGGAATGAGGGGCTCACTCCATTCTTTGAGACCCCAACAAATATGGATCAAGTCACTAAGGCACTGCCCCAAATCAGACAGACATGTTAATGCATCTCATGTAATTTAAGAATAGAGGACAGTCAAGAGTGGAAAAGGAATGAGCAACTCCTACTACAAACTGAGGATTGGGATGAGCCAATCAGGGAAGCTTCCCAGAGGAGGCACCACGGGAGCTCAGGACTGTGATGGGCGAATATTTTCCAGAAACAGGAAGTGCATGCGGGGGTTGGGGTAGTCTAGGCTGAGGAGGTCACAGACGGAATGAGGAGTTTAAAAGCGGCATCATACATTTGACAGTGTGTGTCAGGTGGTCAAATCCTGCTTCTTCCCCCGTCTCAGAGCTTATCATGTTTCCCAGCCTCCCTTGCAGTGGTTAGGGTTTAAGAAAATGCCCAGCAGTAATGTGTTCTCTTCCAGATCTGATCCTTAAAAATCTCCCACATTTAAACCTCTGCTATTTCCTGCTTCCCTTTCGATCAGCTGAATGGGAGGATGGTGCATCCACAAGAGGAAAGGCCCTGAGGCTCTGGATGAACCTGTGGAACACCTTCCCTGTCAACTATTGGTAGAAATGTTTGCATGAGAGACAAGCAAAGTTGTATTGTGTTAAAGCACTAAGATTTAGGATGTCCGTTATTGTACTTAATACTATCCACCTTAACTAGTGTAGAGTGCTTGTGTTTTGCTGATGGTTAAGAGATAGCAGTCACTGACTACCTGCATTTGTCACTTATCCTCGATGCCTCAGGGGTTATTCTGGGCACCAAGGGGATTAAAAGGCATAATTGCACCTTAGAAGTGTGACTCTGGCCAATGCACTAGTATGAACAAGCAATCATGACCAGTTTGAGAGCTGGATCTTGCTGCACAGACTGTGTGTGAAGCACAATCATTTATACTTTGCATTTATGGCAGAAGAACCATGAGGATGTTCTTTCAGCAGCATTTTTTTTACCTCTAATGTAAAATACATGTCACATTTTTAGAAGTGGGCCCCCCACCCCACCAAAAAAGGTTCATGTTTAACTGAAGGTCAGGCCTGCTCTCCCTATCTTTCAACCTTGGAAGTGTCTATTATCCAATGAGAATAAAAGAAAAAAAAAAAAGCTCATAATCAAGGTCATCACATGACCGGAAATAAATAGTAAAGCAGTAAAACCTCCGAGTTAAAGCCAGGGCAAGTATGACAAGGTGTATGTTTCTGTTTCCAAAATGAGGAATCACAGAAAAGCTGAGGTCCACAAATAATCCCTTACTGGAGATATAAGGAACTGGTAAGGGGCAGTCAGGAGAAAGCCCCATCAGAGGCAACTTTCCTGAATCCCACAGATGAGAAATTTGTGTTGAAAATGGATTTCGAGCCACACACAAGCAGAGACTGGGAATATTTAGCACATAATTACAATAAGGGTCTTGACACATGGTAAGATAGCTACACTGGAGACGATCATGAAAAATATTGACAGAAAAGACCCAGGACAGAAATGGTAGAGCCCAACAATACCAGAAGGGAAATACAGATTTGAACAAAACAGAAGTAGTTCTTGTCAGCTCTCGGCTAAGAGTGTTCCTAATATCCAGTCAGTAGGGAACGACAACTTATGGCAGTGTTCCCACTGTTTTTAATCTCTGGCAGGCAGTGTACGTGGTGCTTGACCCTGTGTTGTGGCTTCAGGTCTTTCCTCTAATCTTTTTCTTATGCTCGTAAAATATGGATTTGAAGACCCCTTCAAGTTGTTTTCATATATGTAGAATGGGGTTGAATCCTACTGATTATTCAAGATCTTACTACCAAGAATAGACAAACCAGGTGAGTGCAACCCTGTCTTAGTTTGGGGTTTTATGAAAGCAGACCCTAAGAAAAGAATTCAAGTGCAAGCAATGTATTCGAAAGATAATCCCCTTGGAAACCACAGCAGAGATGCAAGAAAGTAAAACCAGAAGGGGAAGAGCCAATAAAAGGTGGACTGTAAAACAAATTACCACTGTGGGCCACCAAAGATGGGGAGCTCTGGAAATGGTACTGAATATGCATGCACGGTCCTTCTCTCTGACAGTCTAGGGAGCTGAGGTATTTATATAGCAGCTCCTGTCAGTCCCACCCTGAGAGTTACTCCGGAAAGATGTCTATTGCAGCCTGCCCCACAGGTGAAATACACATGTTGCAGGAGAAAGTTGAATGAGTGCGTGCTGAAATGATAAGGGGAATGAGATGCCGGCAGGAAAACCAGGAGAATCTACATCAGTGGATGCTTTTTCTCACTGGATGTACAAATTGGTAAAATTATTTTTTTACATTTCTCACTTTGCCCCAGTATCAGTGGTTTGACTACACACTTGAGTATCTACATGAAGGAACTCAGGATTGTTTTTAACCAAAAATTAAATTTCTGTGCTTTTACTTTTTATTTTAATACATTTATAATACTTTTTTTTTTTTTACTAGATGACACAGAAAAAACTGAGTTATATGTACAACTTTTCACAACCCATCAATTTCTTACTTGTATACACACTAGAGAAAACACACTGGGTGACCCTAAGATAAAAGGGCTGTGTCTATCAGAATGTGCTGTGCTGTGGGGAGCTGCACCTCTTTCAGGGGAGACTATAGCCTTACTCTGGGCACTTTGGGATCTAGTAAATGCAAAGCGAATCTATGTCATTTGGCCTTGAATGCCACTTCTCATTTTCAAAACTGCTTCATAACATTTCAGTATGTTTTTATAAACTCTCTCTTGCTATCGTTTCATTTTCTCATTTAAGAATATACAGAAAAATTATGTGATTTTACTAGCTTCAATGGTAGTTTAAAAACTCTTTCAATTTCTGAAATAAAAAATGAATGGGAAAAAGCAGAGTCATGTCCATTTTGAATTGCCATCTTAACTCAGTGGCTTTAAACATAAAACAATTTGTATACTTATGTGTAATAGTGTAATTATTTAAAGATTTTATATACATATTAATATACCATGAACAAATCAAAAAATCCATCACTTCTATGTTACTGAAAAACAGTTCAGTCTATATTAGCCCAAGTTAATGTATTTTGTGTTAGGTTTTCTGTTTCTGATGGGCAGTCTCTTTGGTTTTGCAAACAACTGATGTACACTCATCGCATATTTTATATGATTTTTCTTATTTTTAACTATTAATTTTAAAATATTCCTAAGCCTAGAAAAAAGTTGCAAAAGTAATACATAGAAATCCTATTATTTTTCACTCTCATTCCTTAATGGTAACCTCTTACATAGCATAATGCAATAATACAGGTTGATTTTTGAGCTAGACAAATGTGAGAAAATCCCCAAAAGTTGATTATCTGATAGTGATACTCTGTCCATCACATGACAATGTCTCCTAGGGGGGCAGTTGAGAGGGGCTCGGAAGAGAGTCTCCTCTTTAATTTGGAGCACGCAAGGCAATATAATAAATAAAGACACACATGCATGCACACATAAAGCATTTTGATGTCATCAGGATTTGCAGAGACTTTGTACTGGTGTTCTTTTCACTTCCAGTGATGCTACTTTCCTTGGCCATTCTTTGGCCAAGAGCACACCAAGAACTGACAAAAAGACTGCTGAACCCACCACCTCCATTACCATGCATAACAAGTGAACCAATTTAATGACCAAAAGGGTGGTTTCCACGGCCTGTGACCGCACAATAAGATTCCTCACCCCTTCATAGGCATGCTTCAAAACCCTCAGGCATGTGTGTTCAAATTTTGTTTCAGGGTATACCTTATCTTTGCTTGGTGTGCTGCCCCACCTTAATCCTTCCCCAAGCAATTGCCCACACCTGAAGAAGGAGGGAATGTCCCACCATTCTATATTTGCTCCAACTGCACTGGCACACTGATTTTGCAATGTCTGTCAGACAGTCATGAAGTTAAATCAGTTATAGGAGAAGATGTAGATGATCATAATTTGCTGGGTCCAAGAAGGTCCCAAGAAGAGGCAGAAGATGCCAGATTAAACACATTTAGAAACTGTTTACAATGTGGATAGTGTTCACAGGCTATAAATTCTTCCATTCAAATAAAAATGCAGAACCAGAAGGCTTAAACAAACAAAGAAAACCAGCTAAATAAATGAAAAACTTTAATTTAGAAGAAACTTAATTTAAGGAGGCATGGTATCCCACGCCCTAGTATTTGAAAGTCCCATGAGCCCCGGAAAGTTGGGAACCTAGAAATCAAGAAATTTTCACTTCCAGATCTGGCCTCCAGACAGACGCCTTGTCTTTTCCTAGTTATCCTTTAGTTTGTATAACTTGCTCCTCCCTCAACTTTAAGGGAGACGGGACTGGAGTTTCTCAAAACAAATTTTACCAAGACAAAAAAATAAATAAATACAAAGAAGATAAAAAAAACCCAAATGAAAAAAAATATACAGACTCAAATGGCATTAAGGTACGTGGGTATATGCACACAAGTTTCGTACTTACTATATATGTGTCTGCACATATATTCAACACTATGAAGTATTATGCTAAAAATGTGTGCATATTACTGTTCTTCATTCAGTAAATACCGAGTTTAAGTATTGCTATAAGCACTGGTGAAATAGCTTTGTATTTGAGTAGGGGAATGGCAAATCATAAAATAAGCAATGTGTTTTAAAGAAAAAAAAAGGAGACACTCAGGAGCTGTTGGATGGCGTGTTCAGTACAGGCGTCCCTGGGATGTGACAGGAGGCTGAGATCCCCCTTCAAGAGGTGAAGGGGCAAGTTTTACGTAGACAGGGGATGAAGGACAAATGCCAAGGCCTGGTCTTCCAGGGCAAGTCATATCACCATGTCCACTTTGTACTGGGCGAAACAGGGCTTGCAGGGAAGTTAAGTGACTTCTCTGAGATTCTATACCAGGAAGCAGCATAAACAGCCAAGTATCTGATGAGCTGTTCTACTTAGATTATCATTTCCTCTTCGATTGTTTTTTCCAGAGTCTCTCCACACCTCACTGTTCTGTCATTTTCCAATCCCTTCGGTTCTTCTCTAGCCCCTGGAGATTGGTATTTCCTCTTTTAAATCTTCCTAATCCTTAAGAGAAGAAAACTCAATGGTGGCACAGTACCAAGCCCCTTCATGGCCGCACAGTACCAAGCCCCTTCAGAGGGGCTCTGCCTCTCCCTGCCCTAGAGCAAGCACTTGAGGGGAAGGCGGGGAAAAGTATTGTTTACCTTCTCCCGGCAAGTAGCACAGCCCTTTCCCTGGCAAGCAATTAAGAAATGAAGCATGTAGGAAATACTTGAGGGAAGACTAGAGGAAGACAGAGAACAAAAAAGAAAGGTTTTTAGTTTAGGATGCAATGCAATTTAGTAAATGAAAAAAAGAGACAGCAGAGAAATAAAGGAAGCTTCAGATAATTTCTAAATGTTACTGGCATCATATTAACTTTTCTTGCTTAAACACAGTTAAAGCAAAGAGATTTTCAATTCTGTTAAATTACACAAGAAAGAGACTCCAATCTGGGTCTAACAGTGTTAAGGATGGTGTGAACTGGAGACCCTCCTGGTCTCCTAAAACCACTGCACATGAGTGACCCTGGCTCTGAGGTTAGGTCAATGCAAATTACTATGCCTACTTCCCAGGGAGGGAAGAGTCAGCTCTATGGTTGGGAAGTGCTGTGTCTTAAGTTTCAGAGGCAGCATCAGTGAAGATGTAGACCCAGGAGCTCTAGAGAGAGACTACGTGGTTTGCATTCTTCTTCCTCCATGTAGTAGCCAGGGGAATCTTCGTTCCTGTTTCCACATCTTTTCAGAGGGGATGCTTAGAGCACCCACTTTGTGTGGTTGTTGTGAAGATTAAATGAGTGAATAAAACCCTTAGACTAGTGCCAGGTACCTGGCAAGAATTTGATGCAGATTAGCAGCTAATATGGTACTTTCTAAACAAATAAAATCACAAAAAAGTATATGGATGTAAACATATGATCTGGAGAGAAGGAAGCATCAGTATCTTTATTGCCATCCTTCGTCACAGTCTCTGGAGATGAAGAGGCTAGCGTAGTTTCTGGATGATGTAGACAGAGGCTGGTTCCTGTCCTCTCACTTCTCACCTGCTTTCTACAGTTTTTACAGTGGTCAGTGCCATGAGACTTTCTGCGCGGCCTTTCCTGTATGTCACATTATTTATTTATCAGCGTCCATTCTTCCCTTTGTTTTCATCCATCATGAATGATGATGAGATGTACACTGTGCTTACAGGCACTACGCCCTCATAATCCTGGATCACTGATGTCTTAAAGGTTGCGTTAAAAACGGAGGCTAATGGCAGAGACGGAAGCGAACAATAAATGTTCTGGACTCTTTATTGACCCCAATCCTGAAGTTATTCTCTTATCCCTGCTAGGATTTTAAAAATAGCATGCAAAGACTTTTCTGGGAATAACTGTCTTAAATTATAAACATCGATCCCGAAGGGTGTTTAAGAAAGGGTCCATTACTTGTAAAACAAATAAAAAAGAAGTCCTATTAATGTCTGAGCGATAACATGCAGGAACCGGGCGTTCTAAAAAACGCAAAGATCTTTCACACTGTCTTACCAGCCTATCACCAAGAACCCAGGAGGGCAGCAGTGGGTTAGAAAGAGGGTTTCCGTGCCACACTCTGCGGACAACTGGCCAGGAGGCCAGTTCTCTGTTCTTCCGTTGTGCTTTTGAGCTACTTGCACTGCTCCACCAGGGACAACAAACGTGCCCACGGAATCTGGCATTGTGCCCTGATGAAATTTAACCACCGGAGAGGTCTTCAGCTCTGCGCTACCAGCGGAGAGGGAGGCGCAGAGTTTCCTGGGGATTCGCGGAGAGTTTGTCCGGATCTTAACCATTCCCAACCAGGTCTTATTTTTAAACCCTTCTAAAACAATTTAGATCTCACTGTGAAGAAATCGTAGTTATGCTTATTTCGGAAACAATCTTCACTATGAGAAAAACAACCGTACGCGTCCTCTTCCCCCTCGCCTTCTCTTCTCACTCGGCCTGGTGAGGATTTTCAAAGGGTCTCCGAGCTGAGAACCGGGAACCAGATATCCCAGAGTCCTGTTCCCAACCAATTCAGCGCATCCCTTGCCGCAGCGCCTCTTCCCAACCAACTCAGTCCAACTTTCCGTTGAAGACTCCAGCAGGGGCGCCCTCTGGGCAACCGACTGGGGCGGGCAGAAGCGGCTCGGGGCTGGAGACCCCCGAGCCGCGCAGCGCCGCCCCCACCCGCGCTGCCCGCGCTGGCCACCGGCTGGTTGCCGAGCTTGGCCCGGCGCTCTGCCGCGGCGTCCACCCTGGACATCTCGCCTCCGGTCCTTCCTCCCCGGACACCAACTCCCACCCTTTCCACCTCCCGGACAGCTCTGCTAAAATCTTGTCTCCCTCACTTGCAAACTCGTCAAACCGCTCTCCCAGTCCCCAACACAACCCTCGACAAGAAAACCCAAGCCCCGTCTCCCCAGTTACGGTGGTCACCGAGGGTCTCTGTCGCTGCCAGCGTAATTCACGCTCATTCATATGCATTCTCTTTCTCTCGGTCCTCTTTTCTCTCTCCCCAAAGACTCCTAACAAGACAAGCCGATCCTCCTCCGTGGCGCTCCCTTTCATTCATCCCCTCCCACCACACACGCACGCACACACTCACACACACGCGCACCCCCAGCCCAGACAGCCCACTCCACTTTCCAGACGCCCACCTCCGACATACTCCCCTCCCCTAAACAGATATTCACCCACTCACCATCTGTAGCCTCCTTCCGTCCCCCGCCCGCCCGCGCTCCCCCTCCCCGAGCCGCAGACCTGCACAGTGGGAGGCAGGGACCCCCGCCAGACGCTCGGGTTGTGCGCGCCGCACTGACCTCGGCCCGCCCCGCCGGGAAAGTAACAAAGGCGGGCGCGAGCCCGGAGCCGGGAGCCGGAGCGGCGGCGGCGGGGCTAGCGAGCCTGGGCCCGGCCGGCTCTCGCCCGGCTGGGGCTGCTCGGGAGTCGGGAGGCAGCAGCGCCTAAGGACGTGGATCTCTCGTCGCCCGCGCCGCTCGGACGCCGCCGGCACCATGGGCTGCTGCACCGGGCGCTGCTCGCTCATCTGCCTCTGCGCGCTGCAGCTGGTGAGTGCCCCGCGTGCCCCGGCCCCGGGCCGGTCTCCTCCTAGGGGCCAGACCCTGCCCGGGGCCGCACTCCGCCCCCGGACCGGTCTCCCCGGCTCGCTCCCTCGGCAGTTCCGCAGCTCTGGGCTAGGGGTGAAAGGGTGAGCCGGGCGCTCCCGCCGGCTGCTGCCCTCCGCGCCACCCCGTCTGGGCTGGTACTGCCCTCTAGCCGCGGACACTCCCCGAGTCGCCCCTGCCCCGCGGGAGGGCGCGGTCTAACTCGGGGTCCCGCCGGGTTCCTTGACCCCCCCCCCCAACCGCCAACCCCCGGGAGTCGCCGCGCACTCTGAGGTTGCTGCCCTGGCGCCGGGGAGCGAGTTATTCCCTGGCTCTTTGAGGCGACAGCAGCTTTAACACCCTCCGCGTTCCTGCTGAAGTTACACACCGGCTTGTGCTGTGGGCTTTCTTCTCGGGTTGATTTCCAGGAATGTTACTTAATTCGAACGTGCGTGGGAATGCCCAGGTTCTGAGCAGACTGCGGCAGCCTTAACTCTCTTAGCAGTGAGGTGGTTCTTACCTTCAGCAGGTTGAAAGGTGGCGCGTGAGGAGTCTTGGCTGCGTGTTTGAGGCCCCGCTCTTGCAATTCTGCTTTAGATTTTGTTGAAATGGTCGGGAGCGGCAGACTGACAGCTGTGGTCAGGGATGGGACAGAGGGAACAGGCTCTGTTGGCGCGGTGCCTCGCAGAGAGCGTGCGTGTAATGGGAAGTTAGAAACCGGAGTGGAGAGAAAAGGCCTTTCAGAGAGGAGCAGATGCTCTCCTTAATCCCTTTGGAACCTGGACTGGCCCTGGGGTCACTTGAGGTCAAGGCCACAGACCTTTTGTGTCAGACTTTTGTGTGTTGGAGATTAATAGACATCTCCCTTTCATTACACTTAAGGAGGATTCTGTAGATGTTCTGCCAAGCTTTTTTTTCAAAGCATTGTGGGATTTTTTTTTTTTTTTTGGTCACAAACATACAACTAGCGTATTTTGACCAACAAGAGGAAAAAGCTTTCAATAAACTTTACTGAGTAATGTCAACCTTTGCAAGACTTATTACTCTAGAGACAAAATAACGTTCTTTAGGAATTAATCCTTGTTTACTTTTCTCTTGTCTTACCGTATCAGTCTCCCGTGAAAACCTACTTTGGATATATTCCTCATTTTTTACATAATGCATGCATAATTTACATATTCCTAAATTTGAAATGAGTGGCTTCTTGTCTTTAAGTCTATTGGACAGTCCCTTATGGCCTGTAAAAACTTAAATGAAATGTTCTTTATAGAGTTTTCTTGAAAGAATAATTTTAAAAATCTGCTCCCATTCGAATGTGTTCTCTTGCTAAGGAACGAAAGCCAGGAGATAATTTATACTTTGGTGTTTTGAAATGGGCATAGCTTATAAGTTGGAAGAACCGAATAATTATTTACTCAACCTTCGATTATGTAACATTGTAGATAGCCACACTGGATTCTATAAATCCTTTTTCTTTTTTTTTTTGAGACAGAGTCTCACTATGTCGTCCCCGCTGAAGTGCCAGGTGTCACAGTTCACAGCAACCTCCAACACTTGGGCTTAAGTGATTCTCTTGCTGCAGCCTCCCAAGTAGCTGGGACTACAGGCCACCGCCACAATACCTGGCTATTTCTTTGTTGCAGTTGTCAATGTTGTTTAGCTGGCCCAGGCTGGGTTGGAACCTACCAGCCAGGGTGTATGTGGCGGGAGCCATAACCACTGCACTACAGGTGCTGAGCCTGGATCCTATGATTTTTAAAGGCATCATTTCTATTTTATTTCAAAATAACATGTAAGGTTTCTTTATGTAATAGATTTATGAAAGCAATTCTGATCTTCTGATTTAGCATTGTAGCATTTGTGATGATGTCTATGAGGCTAGTCAAGCCTCCACTATCCATGTACACTTTTAATTGACACATTGCAATTTATTTTTAAAGCATATCTCAAGATTCTATTTTATTTGTAAAGTCTTCCTTGGTGCTCTAGGTAAAATCACTTATTTTCATTTAATCTCACCTCACTTTGCATTTTCCTGTTATAAAATATTTTGTCCTCTCATAAATAATTTTAAATTATTTATACATATTTCTTCATTATTAGACTGTGGTCTACTTGAGTAGGGACCAAACATTCATCTCTGCAAACACTGCGAGTTCTCAGCGCCCACATTAGGAACTGAAACATGTTTCAGTTTATAACAATACCTAACATTTACATTCCATGCAGGGTTTTGACATAAGTTTTTTGTCCACCAAAATTATCCTCTGAGTAGGGTACTTATTTCATTAGTTTGTAGGTGGGGAAATTGATACTCATAGAGTTAAACAAGGTTACTAAAATCAAGAGTTTTTATGATGGTAGGGGCAATGGGGTGATGGTGAATATTTAACAACTGGATCTAAAGTAAATCAAAACACATATTTATATATTACATTATAATATACAGGGTAATATTACTTATATAAAGAATGTGTAGCAATCAATTGACAAATAATATTGATAATAAAATCGCAATACTCTTTACTGTGGATTCTATAAAGCCACTTAATTCTGGCAGAATCCTTTTGTTGAACTTGACAAAATCTTGGTTCTATAGTTTTGAATGCTGGTGAATATATTTACTTGCTTTAAGAATCAAGTGAAACAAAGAAGACAGTATTGTAACTTCATTCCCTGTTAAAGACGCAAACAGATTCTTTGCTACGTTGGATAATAGTTTTCAAATGCTCAAAAATTATTTCCTCAATTTGTTTTGTGCTATTGACAATGTTATGGCTACAGACATGATGCATTTTGAGGTGTAATACATATTATTAAAATTCTTTCTTCATCATTTTCTTAAGTCTAGATAATCAAAAAAAGTCACACTTTTGATAATCAAATCAAAAGTCACCTTGATTTGACGAGTTTACCAAATTCTTTAGTGTAAAAAACTCCTACCTTGGCAATGTCAGTTCTGCCTTTAATTAGTATTTCCTATCATACTGTTAAGTGGGTATAAATAACCCGCTAAGCATTGATAGAGTACAACACAGTAAAATAATTAAGAATGGATATGTTTTAACTATTTAGTACCTCTGTTTTTAGTAGGATTTATTTAATTTTAAGTCTGTATAATTTAATGTTTAATAATGGCTCACAAAATTTAACAACTGGCTCACAAAATTCTTGAAAATCTTAGCAAACCAATTCTCTGAGCCATGTAAGCCTGCTCTAGCAGACCACAGGGTAGGGAGCCTTGTTTCCCAGATCTGGTGTTCCTTCATTGAAGCCAGCTGTCTTTTTTCCCCTTTCATGTTGTTCTTTGCTCCCATCAACTGTAGAAAGATGGAGGTTATAAAGCAGTCCACAAGTCTCGACGTAGAAAAGGCACATTATTTGAGAGCACCTTTACGGAAGACAAAGTACATGGTCCCAGCTAAGACTTGACTATGAGGTCATTGAGAGGTCATGAGGTCATGGTACCTTAGTTCCTCCAAAAAATTAATGGAACAAATGAAAGGTTTTTATTATCTTCTTCTCATTTCATGTGAACTCTCAGAGTGGAACAACTCCAGACTGAGAAGTCTAATTGGAGAGACATTATCGTTTTAGGCTGGTATCTGTGGATGAGCTATCATTTGCAACATCTGAATCTTCTTTTTCTTTTTTCATTCCACTTTTATGGCCTGTCCTCTGTCATTACTTTTTCCTCCATGCTTTTACCCACAAGAACATTTGTGTATTTGCCCCTTAGTTTACTTTCCTTCTCCCAATTTTTCTAGACAAAATTAAAGAGAAAGTGAAAAGCATGAATACAGCAGCCCATTGAAAACTGTGTGAAACTTTTTCACCTCACCAATCTATCAGTTATCCAAGAGCCTTGAAATAACGCATTTGCTAAGATACTTTTACTTGTTTTATTATAATGGTAGAGTTATCATTAGCTGTGTGTAATCTAGAGCTGGGACCCAATCATAAACTTTTAGTACATTATTTTCAGTTACCACATAGAAGTGAGCCTTAATTGCACGTTTTTAACCTCTAACACTCCATGTGTCATTTTGAAGCCATCTTCTGAGAGTCATTTTGGTGAAACATTGAACTTATTTCAATGCCTTTCAGCATCACAGAGGTCAGACTCTAAGGTATTTCAACAAAATTTTGTGT
This sequence comes from Galagoides demidoff, assembly GCA_963574575.1. NCBI lineage: Eukaryota > Metazoa > Chordata > Mammalia > Primates > Galagidae > Galagoides > Galagoides demidoff. The sequence continues at coordinate 112,117 of CAUYQV010177408.1, read as the reverse complement.
CTGAATGGTGTTATAACCAGGGACTTTTCTTGCACCTTGCATCACTTTAAGGCGAAGGTCATGTTCTATTACGACTAATAATCAGTGCAACAAAACTCGAAACTCTTAGTAGACCTATCTATGGTAGTAGTTTTTTAAACATATAGATAGGTTGTTATGTTTTCATCTTAGAGAACATTCTCTCAAATTAAAGAAAATGAGCATTTTTTTCTCACAGTAGAAATGAAGTTTAATTAACTTTCTCTCCATACTACATTCAAACCATCTGTGAACAAAAACAACTGTGACATTACAATGCTAAGATAAAATGTGTTAGGAGGTGTCTGAAGGATAGTGTGTAGTGTTAGTAACATGTTTTCAACTAAATTCTGTGAATGCATGGCTCACCTCACACAGATACTGGGCAGGGAATGCACATATTCATTTCTTTCACTATGTATATTTCCTGATACTTTTGCTTTAACATAGTTTTAATATTAGTAGCTCTTTTTCTTCTTCTATGTAATATAATTCTTAACCCTTTAGTTTCTATTCTCTTTCAATATTCCAATACTTTACCTCACATTATGAAACTTAGAAAAAGTTAGGGAGATTCAAATTATGGGTAATAATGCAACTTGCATTATGATGTGATTTGTGTTGAAATCTTTCTTCATTAGCCCATGCTGAGGGTTGTTGACCTACGCGTCATGACTACCAAAGTACATTGAAGTGCTTTGTACAGTGAGAGGGAAGATTGGGTGGGGTGTTTGTGTATGGGCACTCCTGTGTGTATGCTGAGCAGAAATGTTTGAAGACTTAAGGGTTCTGTTTTAGATACTTTAAGATTCTGACACTGAGGACAAGTAGCTGTCCATATCGTGGACACCAGAGTTAGACTGAATATTCAGAACTGGGAATCACAAGCAATAGTGGTACTTAAAAGCACTGGATGAGATCACTTCAGGATGAGAGTATACAGATGAGACCAGTAGAGTACTGTAAAAAATCAGGACTTGCCCTAAGGCAAGTAGAGAACAAGGAGCTAACAAAGGATACAATAGAAAAGGCCAGAAAGAATTACTTGCTTTAAAAAACAGAGGAAATGATGATTATCAACTTGATTTTTTTTTCTGTAAGGTTAAGAGAAAGGTTACCATTTCAATGTTATTCAAAAATATGTGTTCTTACATTTTTGTATTCTGTCCCAGTAAGCCAGGTTCTGTAGTATCAAATTCAACATGAGAAGTGATTTCTATCACATATCATGGTGTAGCAAGCAGGACATTTATTTTATGATAATAAATTAATAATTTTAATAAAAAGTACTAAACCAGGGACGTCCAACCTTTTTTTTCTCTGTTGCATATTGGAAAAATAAGATCTTTCTTGGACCACAGATTAAATACACAAACATTAAGGAAAGCTGATTAGCAGAGAGAAGGTCCATGTATACTTTTGGTGATATCTAACACTACAGAAAAACAATAGAAGTCCTTACAAAAATCAGCTTGAGGTTCACAGGGCCACAGGTTGGACACCCTGTAATAGTCATTTAAATTACCTTTAATCTAATACAATTAACATGTATTAGTTGCAATCAAACAACATTGACCTTTTAGTTAACAGAGCACTTTGCTTTTATAAATAATTAAGTAAATAAGAGAACACTGTTAGCAAAAGACTGAGAAGAGTGTTATGGGATGAGTTGTGTTTTATCAAAAAGATATGTTGAAGCCCAAACTCAGTGCCTTGGAATGTGATTTTTTTTTCTTTTTGGAAATGGGTTTTTACAGAAGTAATTAAGATAAAATGAAGTCATTAAGATAGGAATTAGTCCCATATGACTAGTGGCCTTAAAAAAATAAAAAGGAAATTTGGATGCAAAGACAGATAAGTGTAGAAGGAAGACGATGTGAAGACCTGGACAGCCCCAAGACGATGGGACTGCAGTGGTGCAGCCAGGGAATGCTAATGACTGGGGCAAACCACCAGAAGCTAGGAGGGGGCGAGAAAGAATTCCCTGCAGTTCTCGGAGGGAGCCCGACCTTGCTGACACCTTGATTTTGGACTTCCAGCTTCCAGAACTGTGAAAAAATACGTTTTTGTTGTTTTAAATCACTTAGTTGTTGCATTTTGTTACAAAAACCCTAGGGACTTAATACTGAGGTGGGTGGAGGGAGAGAAGGAGAAATAGAGTGAGAAATGGATAGACAGATATGTGGAAGGTAGATATGTAGAGAGAGAGGGATGTTGTCTGGAATGTCTGAAGGGAGAACAAACCTAGGCTTAGGCAAAATCAATTAAATGGTGAAGGAAATGCTAATGTTTGCTGGGATGAAGATTTGGGTAGATCAGGCTCAGGGCCTTTTACATAGCTGTTTCCTCACAAGGGTCTTTGGATCAGCAAAATCAGAATAAGTTGAGGAAGCCTCTCAAAGACAGTGGCACAAGCTCCCCCAGGACCTACTGAAGAGAAATATTTTGGAGAAGGACTCAAGAAGCGTGAATTGTCAAGAGCTTCTTGAATGATTCCGACTAAGGTAGATTGAGGTTTGGAGGCTCTTAGTTAAATGGAGAGAGTCGTCTGGATGAGAAGAACTTGAAAATAAATAACTGTGGACACCTCCTCCTGGGAGGGGGGTTAGTTTCCTAGGATGACTCAGATCTCTACTGAGCTGAGTTGTCACTCTGAATCTCTGTAACTCTTTAAGATTTTGGGGTGGGTTGCTTCTCTTATGGAAGCTTAATGTCTATGAAAAAACCATGTAGTCATCCTATCAGGCTTCTTGAGGGATGTGGTCTGAATTGGAGGGCAGGACCAGGTTTCCCACCTGATAGGTCTGTCACTGAGACTCCTTGTCCTCCGACATTGGCATCAGCTGTACCTGAGGCAGGCGCCAAACTTTTTTATGATAGAGGCTGGATCAGGTTCATGGACAGGAAGACCACGTAGGGGCACCAGGAGGAAGTGGGCAGGTACCTCTTTACAACTTCTTTTGACACTGTCTTTATGTCCTTGTTCAGGACTGTAAAGAATCACTCCGCTTTTGTGAAAGGTGGCTAGGGACTCATCCTGCACAGCTGCAAAGTTTACTTAAGTGAATGGTTTACCATTTCTTCTACAGGAGAATACACTAAAGCCCATTTCTAGACCCTATTTGTGAAGTCAAGAAATGTTCCTATTTGTGCTTTACAAACCAATGTCCTTATTTTATTCTCAGTTTTAACTGACAAATAATAATTGTATATAAGTAGGGAGTACAATATAATGCTTTGATATATGTATACAGTGTGGGAAGATTAAAGCAAGCTAAGAGCATGTTCTTTCCCTTGCCATTTTTTTTTTTTTGTGGCAAGACATTTGAAATTTACTCCCTTATTATATATTTGAAATACACATTCATTTTTCTTACTATGGTCTTTCTTCTGTGCAATAAGTCTCAGATCAAAATCCTTGTTTATAACATTGAATATATTATTTTGACTATGTTCTTCTGATAGGTATTTGTAAGACAGTTCTAGGCTGGCGTGGTGGCTCATGCCTGCAATCCTAGCACTCAGGTTGCTGAGGCAGATGGATTTCTTGAGCTTAGGAGTTCAAAACTAGCCTGAGCAAGAGTGAGACCCCCATCTATACTAAAAATAGAGAAAAAAAAAACTAGCTGGGCATGGTGGTGGGTGCCAGTAGTCCTGGGTACTTGGAAGGCTGAGGCAGGAGGATTGCTTGAGCAATCCCCAAGAGTATGAGGTTGTTGTGATCTGTGACATCATGGCACTACACTAAGGGTGACAGAATGAGATTCTGTCTCGAAAAACAATCGGATATAGACTTTTTTGTCTATAAAAGGCAGTTCTGCAGTCCTCATGGTTTAAGCTTCTCCTATATATAACTATCAAATTTAGAACATCAGACCTTTCTCTCCTAAGCTCCAGACACCTATTTCACTTTTTCTTTTATTGAATAGTACATCACACTCCTCAGGTTGAAACCTAACTTGTGACACTTTCTTTCCCAAATTCTCCCTTTAGCTTTCTTGTCCTGCCCAGATGTAATGCATTCACCCTCTACAGTGTTGCCTGATTAATCTCCCTTAAATGATACTTTCTCCAAGCTGCTCCTCTTTTAAAAAAGTAATGTCTATTTAAACTGCCATTTTCCCTGAACACTCTACTGATATAGAATTATTTCCCACTTCTCCAAGTCTACATCCTCAGTTCCATGGGGACAACTTAGTATTCAATGAACAACCCATACTCATACCTTTGTGCCCTTGAACATACACAGTTCACCTTTCCTGAAACAAATTTCAAGGCCGTAAATTGAGAAAATGAGAACGAACAAAGTTCACTGAAATGGAACTAGTTATATAAATTTCCCGTATTTTATTCTTCATAAAATTATCATGTGCTATTGATTTTTAAAGTCATGTCCCCAATTTTTGTCAAATCATTTTCATTCTGGTCACCCCCATATGGAATTTTGTTTTGCCCAGGGTTTTTTGTTGTTGTTGTTGTTATTGTTGTTTGTTTCTTTCTTAAAAGGACAAACTTTGTGATGAAATTTTGAGGAATTGTTTTCTATCCCTGGAACTTTAATAGTATTTGCATAAAAAACAGGAGCTGCATTGTCTATATTTTTTCTACCTTTTTCTCACAAATTTTACCTGTGATACAGTGGACAGTGTGAATTTTAGGTCTCTAGAAAAGATTTGAACAAGTATCCACATTATGTGCAGGAAGAATTTCAAATAATTTAAACATGAAAATTTGAGTCGATATTACTTAAGATTTCCAGAAGTTTATGTGAGTAGGAAAAAGAACAAGTCTATACATGTAAAAGTGTATTTTGACTACGCATTTGCTTTCATCAAATAAAGTATGTCTTGCTTAAAGAAACAGATTTACAAGCACTTAATGCCACACATTATAGATAAAAATAAAAATCAGAATGAAAAACACAGAATTGGAAGGCTTTGGGAACAAGATGACAGGCAAGATGTTAATGAGCTTGGCAGGCAGTAGCAGACCCACCCTCTTCCTAGGGTCCCAGTGTCACAGTGTAACCATAGTGGCGCTAGGAGTAAAAATGTAGAGAATAGAAGGCCAGCAAGACTGAAGAATTTGGGAGATAAGCAGAATATATTTGACCCAGGTTCTTAATATAAGGCTGCGCACTGCTCAAAAGTGTTCATGTGTTATACTGAAATCCAATTGTTTTTGCTTGCAGAAGGGCACCTGGGCCCAGGACTAGAGAATTGGTGCCTGAAATTCTATATTTTGAGCTAGCTGTCTAGTATCAATTTGGAGCTGATATGAAATGAGAGAATTAATATATTAATTATTTTGAAAGAAAATTTGATTAATGTGTAGGTTAGAATTTACAATCATTTAGGCAAGAATAAGAATAAAAAGAAAAATCGCAAATCATTCTTTATTGCTTATTCTGATTTTCTTAAAATACTTTGTGTCACATTTAAGTGACTTTAACATTAATTTTGAAAAATTGGAGAGATTTTTCAAACCATCTTATGGTTGTTTTGGATGTCAATTTTAGGGATACTGGCAAATACTTGGTGAGGTTAAAATATAGCTTCTTAGGTGCATCAAAAATTCATGCTTTTTATCCCCATTAACTCTAATTGGTGTTAATGTGTGTGAATCTCCATGCACCTACAACAGAATAGACCATTAGGCTGAGAGGAAATGCACCATCGGTGATTAGTATTCAAAATGCCAATTAAATCGTGGTGCAAGCAAATGACAAATAGCACCAAAGCATCAAATTTGTATTTTATTTTGACATATTTTACAAAGATACTAAAATAAAATGGGAACTAAGCCTTGCCTACGCTATAATGGAACATTCTTATCTTAGGTCTAGACAGAGTATAGGAGAATACTTATTTTAGGGTGTGCATAGTAAAAAAACAATAAATAAATCAGTTGAAGGCACTGATTGACCTAGGTATGGAAGGGGCAGCCCTTTCTATAAACCTAGTAGACTGAGTTCTGTTGGACACTGGTAAGAGTTTCCTCAGTGTGCTGAACTGGAGACGCATTCGTCCACTGGGAAAGGGCAGTGGGGGAGAAGGTCTGTGAGGATCAGGGGTTGGGTTGTGACAAGGACTGTAACTGTAAAAATGAAGTGGCTCAGAGAAGATCATGGCAGTGCTAATGATTTTATTCTTTTTTTCATTTTGGATGGACCAAGAGGTCCATTCTTTAGAATGAATTTCCTGACTAGTTGCATCCCTGCAACTTAATCGAAAGGTAGGATTAAGTGTTGTGTTCCTTTTCTCCATGCCCTGCACAGGGGCTTACATTATGAACGGTTTCATGCAGATTCTTTATTCTTTTATTAACAGAAGGTATTGGAACAGGATTTCTTATTAAGGCATCAGCTAGCTCTACAAGGATGGTGATAAGTCACAAATATATTTCTGACAGTTTCTCTTTATTTCAGTAATGAAAGACATTGTTTCCCCTTGCTATTGATTAACACGTAGTGTGACGGAGCTTTTATGTCAAAATACAGGGTTACAGAGGCCACCTGTTTAAATAGATTAAATAAAATACAAAGGGGAATGTCCTATAATCAAGTTGTGTTTCTGTGCAATAACTAGCTGTAAATAATCAGAATTAAGGTATAATAATCAGAAATATAAATGCTTATAAATGATAATTCTTTACCTAAATTAGTATTTAAAATATAAATTTTATCTATAAAATTATAGTTTATGACAATAACGTATTTAGAGTTAAGGTCTCCTCAAGAAATCACGTATATGAGAGCCATATTTATCTCCAAGGTAGTTCTGTGTGAGGCTTCAGTACTGAAGACTCTCCTGTTGATTGTTAAATATCTCTGAGGATGGAAATCTTGCTTCAATTTCTAGTCTAGCTTCCACTCATTTGCTTTTTATTTGGACGGAACAAATGGAGGCCGTCATAGGCTAGAGTACACTTGTACAATTGGGGATAGTTTACCATTAGGTTTCTAGGAGTTTTGTGAGCTGGTTATGAACCACAACTTTATTAAAAATTGATTATATAAACATGTAATTAAATTTTATTAAAACAAAGATAATAAATATTCAAAAGTCAATGTTTTCTAATTATTCTAATGCATTTACTGTTGTCTTTGCCCTGGAGATCATTTTACAAGTACATTGTCTGGGTGGTGGAAGTTCTGTGTAACAGTGTACTATGTACTGAGCCTCGCTTTCCAATTCCGCATCCAGGGATGCCATATTGGCAGCTGAACAATCTATTATGGAGGAAGTATTTACATTATGTAAATACACACATGCCACAGATCAGTCCATCCTTACCCTCTTCCCCCCCAGGCCAGTGATTAAACATTTACTAGTACATCACCAGACAGGGGCATTTACCATATGAAGGCCAATTATTTTTCTAGCACAAATATTAACTGACTTGTAAGCCTTTAAGATAACTAATTAGTGCAAAGTATATTTCATAACCTAAGCATGTTTAGTTCTTGCTTTGAGTACATATGTAAAATTGTTTCAATGTAATGGGGAAATGTTTATTCACAAAAATCTCCACATCAAGCCTCATATGAAATCCTTCTGGATATAATAGCTTTTAGATCTCTCTAAAACATTTTTGCACATGGCACAATAACTGATTTGTTGATGACTGGTTTATAACTAAATGATTCAGAATTGTTAATGGTTCACAGGTTTCACTTCTAGGTGTCTGACTAGACTCTAGAATCCTTCAATATAATAGCAAGTTATTTCTGCCTAATGGGTCTTCATTAGTTCCCACGAACAAAGGAAGACTTTCTCCAGTACCCAGTTCCTCCACCTGTCTGAATTATTGGTGTTAATCAGCTCTTTCCATGAGGATGTCAAGTAATCAATGGCCACAAGATTGAAATACCTTTTTACATCCACATCTGGTTCTTCCAGGCTGGGATAAGCTGCATTTCCCATTTTCCCTGCATTAGAATACTAAATGGTTCATACTGAAGGAGGCTTCAGAAAAGTGATTTATTTGAGAGCACACTAAATGGTATTTAGTTTATACAATTCATCTTCTAAATTTTGAAAAGTAATCATTGTTATAAATGGAACAAATATATGACTTAAAGCATGAGAAATTTAGGAATGTGGGTACCAAAACTCTGTGTGTGTGTGTGTGATCTTACAAGTAGATTACAACAGAGTTGTTTTCTAGGCTTAGCTCAAACCTGTTGTAAAGAGTAATTATTTAAGCCAGCAATTTCTTTACATGAAGTGTGGTTTTAAAAATATAATCCAGGTACTTGGTCTAAGAAGAAGAGAGATTTTAACTCTTGGAAAGGGTGATTTTGTTTTGATGTGTTTTGCCATTTCTACCGGTAGAGGGTAGCTTTCCTCAGAGTTGATATCTATTTTTGGTGTCCCTTGGGAGATACCCCAATTTATCCTGAAACAAAAAATAAATGAAATCAAACTTTCTGCAGACCAAGGACTCTTTGGGTTTTGCACGCTCTGTTTTCTTCAACTGACGAACCACTTCTGACAATTGCTTCTCATTGTCCAGGTAGAATCTGCTCGTACCATCGAGACTTATCCACACTTACAAATATTCTGTCTCTCCATAAGAATTGAAGCCAGTAATTCTTTTTATTTGAGACAGAGCCTCAAGCTGGGTAGAGTGCTCTGGCATCACAGCTCACAGCAACCTCCAACTCCTGGGCTCAAGTGAGTCTCCTGCTTCTGCCTCCCAAGTAGCTGGGACTATAGAAGCCCGCCACAACGCCTGGCTATTTTTTTTTTCTAGGGGAGAGCGTGAACCAGTCCCCCACTACCACAAATTATGCAGTCGAGTTTCCCACATTTGAGGAAATCGCGGGGGTCAGCACATCCATCCTGGCTATTTTTTTTTGGTTGCAGCCATCATGTTGTTTGGTGGGCTCCAGCTGGATTCAAACCCATCACCTTAGGTGTATGTGGTTGGTGCCTTAGCCACTTGAGCCACAGGTGCTGAGCCCAAGCCACTAACTCTTTTTGCTAGCTAATAGGAAACTATTCTACAAATACCTTCTCTGTCTGTAAGAGTTGATGCCACTAATTCCTTTTGCTGTCTGATGGGAAACTTTTCTTGGCTTGGTAATGTTGTGATTGTCAAAGGTCTGAATGTTGCAAACGCACCACTGGCAGAGCATCTTGGTTTCAGGGCCAATTAGAAGGAAGCATTAGACGAAGCCTCTGAACCATTATCAGGCCTGAAAAGATCCCTTAACAGTCTTTTCAGCTGAAAGAGAGCTTTGGTTGGAAATACACAGATGGAGCTGTCCTTAGGGATATGCCTTTCACACACATGGGTTCTGTTGGAGCATTTCATACAAGACGGACACTTAACATTTTGTCACATTTCACAGACTCTACATCACGCAGAGGAACATTGGTCATCTATTATTAATGTGTTTGTTTTGCTCCACCAAAAGTATCTTTATATGTACTTTTTAACCCCATCAATACTAATGATACTTTTAGAACAGGTTTTGGATTGTTTTGGTTAAAATTATAAGTAATATTGTGGTTTAGTAGCTCAGTTTTTCTTTTAAGAAAATGGACTGTTAATTTTCTTTGTATATATTCCCTTATTGATGATAAAATGGGTTTGGTATTTGCAAACATCTGCATAGATTCTAATTTAAATTGCTTTATTTTTATCCTGTTATATTTAGGAAGTAATACTTTTTTCATATTTAGAGGACCACATTGTGGGTAAAGAGATGATAATATTTAAACATATTTTTAGACATCTAAACTTTGTACTTCTTATATTTTTACTTAACATAATATTTAATTTGATTCTGAAATGCTGGTTAGTTGTCATTCTACAATGAAAGGTGGATCATGCTCTGGGGAGAATGGTAGTCAAAGCTCTTTTTGTACGTAGAAATATACTTCTCCTTTAGTCAATAAATGTTTTGTATCATATGTAATTAAGAGATAATCTATGATCTTAGATTTGGATTAAGTGTCACCTGCACTTAAGAAAAACTATGGTGAACCATTATCTCATAGGTATCAAAAGTATGCTGATGGTGGTTAGCTGCTGTGTAGCCATGATTTTCTCCAAGGTTCTCAAAGGCGTACTGGCGGCTGACCTTCTGGGTGGGTGGGTGGGGGAAAAATACAACTAATTTGGTAGGACTAGTGCTAGGAGCAACAACTAATGTGATGAAACTTACAAAATTTATGATAGCAGCAGAAAAACAGGTGACATTAGAAATATTTTGTCTTATTGTGGATTTGATTTGTATTTCCGGATGATTAGAGATGTTGAGCATTTTTTCAAGTGTTTTTGGCCATTAGACCCTACATTTGAAAAGTTTTTGTTCATGTCTTTTTTCAAATTTTTAATGGGGTTGTTTGATTTTTTTTTCTTATTGATTTCTTGAGTTTTTTTATTGATTCTGATATTGTCTCTTTATTGTATGTATACCATGGAAGTATTTTCTCCCATTCTGTGGGTTGTAGGTTACTCTATTGATTGTGTCCTTAGCTGTGCAGGAAGGTTTTAATTCTTTCAGGTCTCATTTGTTTATGTTTGCTTTTGCTGTGATTGCTTTCAGAGTCACCTTCAAAAATTCTTTCCCTAAGCTGATATCTATAAGAGTTTTTCCAATATTTTCATCTAGAATTCTAATTCAATCTATAATTCTTATAGATGAAACCTATGCCTTAAGTTTAAGTCTTTTATCCAGTGTGAATTGATTTTTGTGAGTGGTGAGAGGTGCAGATCCTGTTTTAGTCTTTTACCTAAGGCTATTCAGTTTTCCCAGCAGAGTTTATTAAATTTATTTCTTTTCCCCAGTGTATGTTCTTGCCTGCTTTGTCAAAGATCAGAAGGGAATATGAGGATGGTTCCATCTCTGGGTTCTCTTTTCTGATCCATAAGTCTTTATCTCTGTTTTTGTGTCAGTACCATGCTGTTTTGGTTACCATACCCTTGTAGTAGAGCTTGAAGCCTAGTAAAGTGATGCCTCCTGATTTATTCTTATTATATAAGGTTGCATTGCATACTTGGGGTCTTTTCTGGGGTCCATACAAAGCACTGAACTCTAATATCAGTGAGAATATCTCTTATCAAATAATCCCAATCCCAAAACAAGTGCTGGAGTGGATGCAGGGAGAAAAGAACACTCCTATTCTGGTGGTGGGGCTAAAAATTAGTACAACCTCCTTGGAAAGTAGTATGGTTACCTCAAAGAACCAAAAGTGGACCGACTATTTGATCCAGCAATCCTACTACCAGGCATTTACCCAAAGAACATTTTATAGAAAAGACACTTGCATTCAAATGTTCACAGCAGCTCAATTCACAATTGCAAAGACATAGAAACGACCCAAGTACCCATCAATACAGGAGTGGATTAATAAATTGTGGTGTATATATACCATGGACTGCTAGACAGCTATTAAAAATGGTGATGGAGTACGATCCTGTATCTGTTGTAACAACCTGGATAGAACTGGAGACCATTCTTTTAAGTGAAATATTGCAAGAATGAAAAAGCAAACACCACGTGTACTCAATACTAAATTGGAACTAGGCAATTAATACTTAAGTGCACATGTGGAAGTAAAGCTCAGTGGAAATCAAGTTGGGGAAAAGGGTTGGGTAAATTCACACTGAGCTGGTACAATGCACAAAGTCGGGTGAAGGTCACAGTTATAACTTTTATTTAAAATGTAAAAAAGCAAATTATGTAACCAAAATGTGTACCCCTGGCACATTCTGAAATTAAAACAAAACAAAAAAAGAAATGGGTTGTCCCAGTTGAACTAAATGTGAGTGACCTCTGTCTCTTACCATATGCAAAAATCAACTTAAAATGGATTAAAGACTAAATATAAGATGTGAAACTATAAAAATACTAGAATAAAACCCAGAAAACCTCTCCTGAATGTTGGTCTAGGCATATAACTTGTGATTAAGACATCAAAAGCACAGGCAACCAGAATAAAAATAGACAAATGGGACTTCATTACACTAAAAAGCCTCTGCACAGCAAAAGAAATAATCAACAGAGTGCAGAGGCAACCTGCTGAGTGGAAAATATTTTCAAACTATTCATCCAATGGGGAACTTATACTCAGATATAGAATGAACTCAAACAACTCAACAGGAAAATAATCTCACTAAACAATGGGCAAAGGACATAAATAGACATTTTTCAAAAGGAGACATAGAAATGGCCAAAAAACATGAAAAAAAAAAGTTCAACATCATGAACTATCAGAGAAATGCCAAAAAAAAAAAAAAAAAAAAAAAACCCAGAAAAAAACACAATGAGATGTCATTTTACCCCAGTTAGGATGACTTTGATTAAAAAAGATAAAAAATAACAGATGTTGACAAGGATGAAGAGAAAAGGAACTGTCATACCCACCTGTTTCATATTCAACATATGAAACACTATGGAAATTTCTCAAGCAAGTAAATACAGACTTACCATTTATTTGAGCAACCCCACTTGGTATTTACCCAAAGGGGAAAAAAAGATCAATATAGCAAATAGATATCTGGACTTGCATATTCATTGCAGGACTGTTCACAGTGGTGGAGGTATGGACTCAATCTACATGTCTGTCAGTGGGGAATGGATAAAGGAAATGTGGTATAAACACACAATGGGCTGCTCTTCAGCTTTTAAAAAGAATGAATTCATTTCATTTGCAGTAATGTGGACGGAACTGGAGGGCATTCATTATTTTAAGTGAAATAAACCAGGCACAAAAAGCAAAATATCTCATGTTCTCAGTTATATGTGGGAATGAAAAAAGTTGAATACGAGGAGGTAGAGAGTGGAAAAGAGGATAGTGGAGACTGAGGAGGGTAAGTAGCGGGTGTGGGGAGTTTGAAGAGGAGTGAGTTAAAGAGTACATACCTACGGTAATCCAGAAGGAATGAATGCAAAGTAGGATGGTTGTATTTAATAAATTATATTGTACTCGAAGGATGGACACCCTAAATACCCCAACTTGATCACTATGCATTATATGCATATAATAAATTTTCTCATATATTTCATAAATGTGCATAAATAAAAATGTGAGTAAAGAGATAGTATAGTAAACCATAGCAAATTTAATAAGCTTCATCTATAAACCTAAGGAACAAAATCATTGAACATTTCTGGAAGTTTCTGATTTTTGGACTTATTTTCTTCTATTTCATTCAAGTGTAGGGAAAATGGTGTTTTTGGCAGGGTTATTCATGTAATGATAATTAGCAAGAAAGTCCTGATATAAAGATTCAAACAGTTATAAACTACAGATAAAAGATGAATCGGCACTGTAATATTTTCTTAAGCAGTAAATATTGGAATGCATAAATATAGCATGCTATGTAGCAATCTACTCTTCTCAGCATTGATCCAACATATTTAAATAAATGAAAGCAATAGTTTCAAAAGTCTCATAGTGAAGTATTTTGCAAAATGTAGTCAAATAGAAAGCTAATTTGGAATTAGTTCAAAAGAAAGAAATGAAGGAATGCATTATTTAGCCTAATGGTGAATTATCTGCATCACAAGAGAGTGTCTCCGAATGTTGAAAGGAAACTATCTCTCCGCTCTTTACCTGCTTCATTCCCTGTTTTCTTTATCCCTGGGATCAGGATCCCTCTTTGAATGCTCTGAGCCACCCAATTCCTGAACTACTATTGACAGAGTTGAGATAATACGTGTACTGTCTTCAGCTCTTCAATTGATTTCCATTAAGACATTAAATCATAAACTTTAACCTTTCTTTTTTAGAAGCAGGGAGAATGAGTGGTGATATTTTAAGATGAATTACTAGAGACACGTGGGCACCTTACAAAAGTGGTCCCTCATTACTCCGTACCCACTTGGTAGCTAAGCTCTCTTATGGTCCTAAGGTTTGGCAACTGTAACCTACTAGTGAATCTACCTTATGGCCCTGGACTGGGCCTGTAGTATAATAAGGTGCAATTGAAGGTAACTTGGCATCAGAGTTTTTCTTCTGCATCAGTCTCTTCTTACTGAGAAAGATGCAGCAGACACAGGGGTTTACCTTCCAATATTTTCGATGCAGCACCTGCCCCTTGCAGACTCCAGCTGCAGCTGGCTGGATCTGTCCAATTGCCCACTGGAATGATGAAATTACAACTTAGTGCTGCGTGTGCTGCTGCTTCTGTGACTGGTCTGCCTGAGTCGTTCCATGAATCTGTCTTTTCAGTTGCAGTTATTATTATTTTTTTGAGTGTGACACTCTCAGGGAGACTCTCAGAGGTCACCTGGAACAGTGTTTTATGATCTGGCCTTTTCCACCATATAGCTGAGGAAAAAAGCTATGTAACATTTCCAACACGGTGACTTTCTTGACATAAGAGAAAAGTAAAAATATCAGAAATCTGCAACTTGTGGCAGCAGATAATAGATGAAACAGGTGCGTAAGAGGTGCTGCTACAGCAAAGGAGTTTGACATCAGTGTGTATCAGTGGATATGTGATCCATTTTTGACTGTCTGTTGCCCAAATCATCATTTGAAATTGCTCCCTGTGGCTTGAGATTAGATGCATCTACTGCTCTTTTTGCTTTTTTCTCCATACTAAAGCCAAGCCAGTAAATAGTCCATAATTACTCTTTTTTGCATTACTGATCAGATTCTGTAAATACTTTTTTTTTTTCTGAACAAGATGTGTTGTCAAGCTCATAGGAGAAGATTTTGGAAATTATTTCTATGAAGGTCTAAAGAATAAAATAGATTTGAAATACTTTTATTCAAAAAGTTAGATACAGCCACTGTTACAGGCAGAGAAATACACTATGTAGCTTTCAGTAAACTGTCATATAAGTACCGTGCGCTAACCGATTGCGCCACTGGAGCTCCAACTTTCAGTAAACTTTTATAGACATACAGTTGATACATGACATGTGCAGAGCAAACATTTCTAATATGTACATATTTTAAATATAAATTTAAAAGAATATAATTTCACTTAAATATATAATTGAGCATATTTTACATTTTATTCATGAATTCTAGCCAGTCCCCTTTCTTTTATTCATGCTTTAGTTTTTAACACTTTGAATTGGAGTCTCTTGGAAACTGTGGTAAAATCTTGCTGGCTACAATTTTTCATTATACTGTTTTTATAGTAATTGTGTGATGCTCAGCTAACACAATTATCAAGTGGCTTTACTTTTGGACACAAGGAAATTTAAAACAATCTAAAACTTTTAATATTGTATGATGCTTTCCTAGTTTGGTTTGAGATTTTTAAGTATCTAAACGTTAGTGAACTGCATTTATCATATATGGCCAGAGTGGCAATAAAGAGCACCCCAGGGACCTGTGTGTCAGGATATTCCATGGCCCACAAAACTGATTTAAGTTGAGTTCTCCCTTGCTTTAAGGAGCGTCCACTCTCTCCCCTTCCTCCCATCCGTCCTTCCTTCCTCTGTCCCTCCATTCTCCATTCACTCTTCTCTTCCCCATCCTAGGGTTCCAGAAGTTTTTCTTGAACTTCTCACAGGAGATGAGTAACAAGGAGCACGAAGCAGAGGGCCCTGGACTCTTATCAGCATAAGGTGTGTGATCTTACTCTGGAGGAAATGAAGCCTCGGAGCATTTTAAGCAGAAAAAAGAACTCAAAGAATTAATATTCTATGTTTTATAAAACACTGGATTCTAAATAAGCCTTAATTTGATTTACATCTAACAGTTGCTCAGTAGATATTTGCTGACTTCTAGATAAATGTGCTGTTATGTTTTGGTTGCAGTGTGCAAAGCACACAGGTAAAAGTTTCTTACATTAGTGCTATAGGAAGTGTGAGCCACAGACTATTGTCAGGACAGAAACTAGTTCTGTTACGCAAGGAGCTAAGTCATTAACACCCATTAACATGCATTTGGAAACATTTATGATAATTTTAATTATCAGGACATCCAAGTGCTTAGAAATTATAACAGGAATTTGTTTTTATTGTATTTTACAACAGTTTTTGTCCTCAATTAGAAACAAAAACAAACAAACAAAGGAACCTAACCCATTCCTTTATTACAAAATATTTAAACCTGGGTTTAGAGAATGGGTATTCATTAATAAATCTTACATTATAAGAAATCAAGAGGAAAACAGTTGTTTGGTTGGGATTCAACAATGTTAGGCCTCTAGGTTGGTGTTTCTAGGATTCTCTTGTCTTCCAGCTTGGTTACAATATTCTATCAGCAGTTATAAACCTCGTGTTTCACATGAAAATACTCAACTTGGGAAGGAAATGAGAAGATGCAAAAGAGCGTCTTTTCTCTTAACACTCTCTTTTTGTCTGGAAAAAAAAAATCTTTTCCAGATTTCTGCCTATAACTAATTGACCAGAATTGGGTCCCTTTGCCCTTCCCTGGACCAACTCCTGCAAGACTGTCATGGTTTGTAGTCTAGCATAATTCATCCTCTGAGCAGGGCACCAAGGTGTGTGACCAGAGACAGTGTTCTCTCAGCAAGACTAGAGATGGCTGGCCTGCACATTTCTCTAAAGAGATAAAAGTATCAGTAACTGACATCTCCATTGACACTGTGTTAATAGGTGGGGAAGTATAATAATTTCTTAACTTTATAGAATTCCTGTTATGTTAGATTTTTTATTTACATAATTCCTCCTATTCATACAGCTACCCCTACAAGGTTAGTGTTATCCCTTTTTTACAGATAAGAAAAAGGAGACATTAAAAATTATGTTGCTGGCTCGGCGCCTGTGGCTCAATCAGCTAAGGCGCCAGCCACGTACACCTAAGGTGGTGGGTTCCAATCCCCAGCCCGTGCCCGCCAAACAACAATAATGGCTGCAACCAAAAAATGGCCAGGCATTGTGGTGGGTGCCTGTGGTCCCAGCTACTTGGGAGGCGGAGGCAGGAGACTCGCTTGAGCCCAGGAGTTGGAGGTTGCTATGAGCTGTGATGCCATGGCACTCTACCCAGGGGGATAGATTGAGGCTCCGTCTCAAAAAAAAAGAAATAATTATACAGGTGGCCGGGCACAGTGGCTCACTTCTGTAATCCTTCCACTATAGCTGGGTGTTGTGGCATGTGATGGTAGTCCCAGCTACATGGGAGGCTGAGGCAAGAGAATTGCTTGCGCCCAAGAGTCTAACGTTGTTGTGAGCTATGACGCTACGGCACTCTACCCAGGACAACATAGTGAAGCTTTTACTTGTAAGAAGATTGGCAACTGTTTTTCTTATTTGACTCCTAAGTGCTTATGTTTCTTATCATAATCAAGAGCATTGTGAAGTTAGGTATTTTTTCATTATAGGAATCCTTTTCATAACCTTTAGAGTATCTTTGTAATCATGGCATTTTAAAGATGGATCATCTGGTCCAATTATCTCATGTTTCAGAGAAATAATTTGAAACCCAGAAAGGTCAAAGGGTTTGCTTAAGGTCACAGGGTTTATGTACAGGGGTCATTAAGACTTAAGACTTGAGTCTAGTGCTCTTTCTATTAAGTCTTGCAGATTAATTTTCAACTTGATATAAAAGTAAAGGTATATATTCTGATAATTACCTTTCTCTCTAAAAATATAAGGGATCCTAAAAAGGAGGACCCTAAGAACCAACTTTTATACATTACCCAACTTTTCTGTTGTTGATCTGAAAGCATTTTTTTACTACACTATATTTCCTTTGAGAAATTCCAGGTCACTAAATAAACTTTTATTACTTTGTTGAAGCATTATAATTTTTAAAGTATATTAAGCCATGTGAACTTTGAATTGTCCTCTCATGATTTTTTGGACACCATTGTGGCTTCTCATTTTTAATCACTTCTTAGCATTATTAACTCTCTATTTTATTGGTTAGACCTTTTGTACCCAGATGATAATATACAAAGAATTCTAACAGAGTTTCAGTGTGCATGGAACGTCTTAGAGATTATATAACTGTTTCAAACAGATGGAAATAGTTTAAATTATATTCAAATTTCATTTTATAAAATATTAAGTTGAGAAGACTTCTTGGTTTATAATTTTTAGAGACAAGCAGAGATAGGCACAGTGACTCACACCTATAATTCCAGAGACTCAGAAAGCTAAGGCAGTAGGATTGCATGAGGCCAAATTCAAGACCAGTCTAGGCTACTTAGCAAGACCCTATTTGTAAGAAAATGAAAAAAAATATTAGTTGAACATGATGATGGCTACAGCCTATCTTTCCAGCTACTCAGGAGGCTAAGGTGGGATGATTGCTTAAACCCAGGAGTTCAAGGTTGCAGTAAGCTGTGATCATGCCACCATACTCCAGCCTGGACAACAGAGCAAGACTTCCTCTCTAGAAAAGAAAAGATAAGCAAAAAGTGTATTATAGAAGTATATAAGCAATTTTATTTTACCTTAACAAATTTATATTTCAAAATAAGCAGGAATCATAGTTTGTTTCCCTTTATCTACTTAAATACTATATGTCTATATTCATTAAATCCTAACAATCCCCTTAGAATTGTCTCCCAGTTTTTCTATCTAGCTGATTTTACTTTGTCTTAAAAAGATTGCCCTACAATAGCTAAAAGATGAAAGCAACCCAAATATCTATCAACAGGTGAACGTATAACAAAATATGCCATATAGATACAATAGAATATTATTCACCCTTAAGAAGGAACAAAATTCTGATACATCTACAACATATGAACCTTGCAAACATCGTTTTAAGTGAAATGACTAGACACAAAAGGATATACATTGTATGATTCAATTTTTATATGGCGTCTATAATGTGCAAATGGACAGAGACAAAAAGTATAATAATGGTTACTAAGGGCTTGGGGAAATAAGGGCTGGGGAGCTGCTTAATGAGTCTGAAGTTTCTATTGGATGTGATGAAAAAGTTCTAGAGATGGGTAGTGGTGATGGTGGTGGCAAAACATTGTGAATATACTAATGCCACTGAATTGTGCACTAAAAATGGTGAAGATGGTAAATTTTATGTTTTATGTATTTTACCATAATAATGTCTGTCCTGAGTTAGTCATGAAATGAAATAATAGCACACTTTTTGGGGCTGTGAGTGTGCACCAAGAAGGGACTCAACCTCCTGCCATTCTGAATGGCCCCTTCATTCTCATGCTGGGGTGGAAAAAACACACTGTATTTACTTTTCCAACCCCATCTTCTATTTTGAAATATAACCTTTTGCAAATGAAGGCCAAGGTCAAGTGCCACAGCTTTCTACTCACCTCTTCGGTTTGCCAAACATAGTTTTTCTAGTGGAGTTCTGGGTTAGGTGCAGCAAGTATGGGTGGAATTTAATTAGCCTGCCTTCATGATTTCTGTACTCAATTTAGTATGACACATTTCCTTTTCCTTTCTTCTATTTATGAAAATACACAGTTGTGTATTCACTAACTATAGTATTTCTAAGTATGTGGACTATTCTATATATCAAATTCAAATTACAAAGAAAATTAGGCTTTTCTTCTCCATTATTTTTCCATTTCTTAAAGAATAATTTGTTTTCTGAGATCAAAGAGACGTTTCAATGGAGGGTGAATGTGAGGTCCTACTGATGATTGTCTTGAGTTCTGGCTATGGACGTGACAACTCTTAAGTACATACTGAGAATTATATATTTACATTCTTGCCTGGTAATGGTGGAAAAATGACAAAGCATATACTTTTCAGAATAAAGAACAATAAAACAGACAGCTTTTTGTGTTCTGACAACAGCCTTAGTGTGAAATAATTACATATATCATTGTTTATCATAATATTTAATTGTCTTTAAAAATATACATTATGCTTAAGTTAGGAAAATGTCAAACATTGTCTATCAAAGCACACTCAACATGTAGCTATTATTTAATATTTTTAGATTTACTGTTTTGTATTTCTGACTATATCTTATGCATTTATTTCCATTTAGTCAATATGTTATGTTTATTTAATTATATGAAACCAAATTAGTAAAACATTTATATTTTCTTACCAACTTTAAGAATAGAAAATACTTCATTTTCTTTCCTATCATATATACATGCGATTGAAGTACTTTGTTTTACAGAATGAATGTCATCCATTTCAGTGAAATTATATTCAGCAGACTGAGGAGATGGGCAAGATCATTTTTCATTGTTTTCTTTTTAAATTATGTGGAAAAAATATGATCTTGTTGCATTACATTTTGAAGAAGTTGAATAGCTACTTAACTTCCCATTTAGATGGCCTTATTTATTTTAAGTAGAATTCAGTGTGACTAATCAGGGATATCCAGTTCTTCAGACCTGTAGTGTACGTAATAAGCTTGAAGAATGCGGGCACAAACGCCTAAGCTGTTTTGTAAAGTTGGTTGTGATAGATGCTGTCAGTTTTCTAAGCTATTCCATGTTGTAGGCAGCTTGGTGGATTTAACCTAGTCATCATAAGATGCTTAGTTGAACTGTTTCTTTGAACTCTGTTTCTGTTGTGGCCCAGTCTCTATTTTTTTTCTGCCTTTACTTGCATTTATTTTAGTTGCATCTAGTCCTATGCCATAAGATTTTGTTCCTTCAGTTTCTTCTGGGATACCTTTTTTTTCTATGCATCCTCCTATTCTGGTTTTGGAACAGTTTGTTCCTTGTCAGTAGGGATCATCTCTATGTGACCGGGGAGCTCATGTATGGGCTAATCCAACCGTGATCTCTCTTAAGTTTGACAACACATCTTGGGTGCTTTGTTCACCTGGATATGCTCAGTGACATAGATATGCTCAATCTACATCTAAACCCTTAAGTTCAGCATTACCTTCTGTATTTTTAAGCATGTGCAGTGAAAATTCAGCATGCTTTATGGGCCACCAACCCCGTGTCCAGCCCCAGTGTTCAGCCTCAGCATGCCTATCAACTCCGCCATTGTCGTGCTGGAATGGTACACACTGTATCTTTAAAATAACATTTTTCAGATACTTCATAGCTTTTTGTATATATGATGACCTGGGCAGCTTCACAGTGTTGTTAAAGTGAATACAAAGATTTAAACCTCTGACTTGCATGACTTCTGGGTCAAGTGAATAGCAAACAAACTAT
This sequence comes from Galagoides demidoff, assembly GCA_963574575.1. Lineage (NCBI taxonomy): Eukaryota > Metazoa > Chordata > Mammalia > Primates > Galagidae > Galagoides > Galagoides demidoff. The sequence goes on along the minus strand of CAUYQV010177408.1, from coordinate 91,087 downwards.
TTTTCACAGATCATCTTAGGACACTTAGCAGAAGAGGTCAGTCTGTATTTTGGCTCCTTTTTTCTCCACCCCAGGTACCACTTGTCTATAGAGAAATTGCTAAACTTAAAGTCTTTAAAAACAAAAACCCAGACAAGAAACCTTCAACTTTATTTCCCTTGATGGTCTTCTGGGAGACTTCAACTAGTTCTGCTCTGAAAGAAAAGTATCATAATTGCTAGTTAACATTAGGAAAAAAATTAAATTGGTGAGGTTATACTATCGTACATAAATTGAAATATGCTGATTCAAGGTAAAACGTGCCATGCTGGTCAAGTTGGACTATTGTTAGAGGTCACTTATGTAGACTGTGTTGACATTGTTACCATCTAGATATGGGACATAGTCCACATGTGATTGTAACTGACTTAGAGCATGGGAGAGGAAGCATTGGACTGTAAGTCAGGAGAGCCAAAGTCTAAGTGTCTGCCAGTTAGTGACTTTAAATAGTTACTGAACTGTGAGTCTTGGAAGATGAAAATAAAATAACAGTTTCCTACCAAATTGCTGTGAGGCTCAAATTAAATAATATGAGAAACTACTTTGAACACTGTGTAAAGAACTATATAAATGTTGTCATTTTTTCAAGTTTCTGATTAGAATTATTCTGATCCCCAAGATCTAACTGAATTACCATGAAACTTAGTTAAAATCATAGCAGTAAGTTGTTTCACAGACTATTATAAGGCCTGTGTTTTAAACCTTTAATTTGTTTTAATTTCCAGATCATTTAACATGGACAGTGACTTTGTGTTTTGCTTTGTTCTGTATTTGTGTGTTTTGTTTTGGAGTGGTTACTATTCCTCTTTTTTTCATGTAAATGGAGTTGCTTTGAGTAGTAGAAATTGGTGGAGGTCTTAGGTCCTAAAAAAACTGCACTAGTCTTCCTCACCTATATCCTGAGAAAATAAGACCAAGGCCAACATAGCCCCATTTTGACAGATAAAGCCTTGATTAGAGAAAGCAATTTAGTTTATTAACTAAAGTGGATTTTCATAATCTCAGTGCCCTATGTTTAGACCTGCAGGGAAAGTTTAAGTCAGCATAGCAGACATTTTGGTCAATTTTCTTCCCTAATCCAAGTAGAGCGAGAAGGAGAAAAAGACCATCTGTGGGCCATGGGACCTTGGATGTTTAGCTTCTTCATCTAGAGACATGGACCTATGGCTGTCACCCACTGTGATAATAAGAAAGACATATTTAGTCTTTGTCCCTGGTTCCTGATGCAGAACCTTGGAATTTCCTGAGTGATAGGGATGAGAGGAGCATCTTTTGTTACTCATAACAAGTCCTTTTCAACCATATCCAAATTTATACAGTAAGTTCTCACTTGACATCCTCAGTAAGTTCTTAGAAACTGTGTGACTTCAAATGCAATGACATATAATGAAACCAGTTTTACCACAGGCTAAATGAAAGAAACAAGAGTTACATTCATGTGGTATATTTCTGGTCACAAAAAAATCACCAAGACAAGACCAAAACACTTGTAATAGTAAACATTGAAATAAATTTGAGCTGTACATATACATAAGAAAGATTAATAAAAAGAAGTAAAATCATTATTTACCCACTTGTTCCAGTTTATGTTCACAGTTAGCTGGACCCTCTTTCAGCAGCTCAAGGGTGAACCAGCTCTGGACAGGATGTCACCCCATCATGTACACACACTCATACTGGCATCATGTGGATACACCAACCAACATACATCTGTGGGATGTGGGGGGAATCCAGAGACCCCGGAAAAAAGCCCTGTGGACATGGGGAGAACATTCCAACCCCACACAGATAGTGGCCCTGCCAGGAATAAGGTTATTTTCCCTCATCACGATTATAACAAAATGACATTGAATGAAACAGTATTATTTTAGGACCTGCTGTAATAATCAGGTGATTCTTGGTAGGTTTCAGAATAATGGACCGTTTGCCAGAGGAACCAACAAGTGACGGTCGAGAGGGCTGGAACTTTCAGCCCCATTTCTGAACCTCTGTGGAAGAGAGATGGGCTGGAGCTTGCACTGTGTACCAGTGGCCAGTAATTCTATGCCAACATCATGAAAACTCACCCCTGAACAATGGGGGTCAGAGAGTTTCTGGGTTGATGAACACATCAAGGTGCTGAGAGGGTGAGGCTCCCAGAAAGGGCAGGAGAGTGCCAAACCCTTTCCCTGAACTTGCCTTGTGCGTCTCGTCTATGTGGCTGTATGTGAATGTCTACTTTTTAATGAACTAGTAATATTAAGGAAACTGTTTTCCTGAGTTTTGTAAGCTGTTCTAACAAATTATCAAACCCAAGAAGAGGGTTGTGGGAACCCCCAATTTTCTAGCTGGTTGGTCAAAACTATGGGTGTCTGAGACTTGTGATTAGCACCCAAAATGGGAACGGTCTTGTTGAACAGAGCCCTAAGCCTATGGGGTCTATGCTAACTCCAGGTAGTTAGTGTTGGAATTGAATTATAGGACACCCAGCTGGTATCTAGAGAGTTGGAGATTGGTGTGAGGGAAAAACCCACACAGTTGGTGTTAGAAGAGTGTTGTGAGTAACAACAGACCCACCAGCCGGGTAACTCTGCCTACCTCCTTGGGCAGGAATAAGGAGTAGAACAGGAGGCCAGAATTGCTCATAGAGAAAATCTTCTTGTTGGAAAGCAGAGAAATAGATAAGAGGCTTTTCCCTCTGACACAGGTGAACAGGAATTGAATAAAAGGACTTTATCTCTCCATCCCCTTTCCTATCCTCCTGTACAGCACTCATCTCTGAGACTTTCCTTCCCTTACAGCGCTTACCTAGCCCTGCCACCCTACTGCTGGTCCTGTCTCCTGTACCTCTGTCTCCAGGCATAGGCTACACCATAGCCCTTCCAGACTGTAACACTTAGCTGGGGAGAAACATTGGCTCTGGAGAGAGAAGAGTGTAAGCAGGGCATATGGAATAGGTGAGGCTAGCTTTAGCTTCTTTGCCCTCTCTGTGAGAAGGTAGGTCTATTGTAAAATTAGTGGCTGTGAGAGAAGTATGCATAGGCTCTTCTGGGAACACAGGGACCCTCACTTGGCCCTGGTTTGGAGAGTTAGCTCGGGAAGTCTCCCTAAAATGTGTCTGGAAGTGCAAGTGGAAATAGGCAAGATGAAAGCAGAAGGATGTCCTAATTTAGGTTAAAGTAATTGAACAAGCCAAGGCTCAGAGCTAAAGAGAGAGCCTGGCATGTTTGGGTAACAGCAGATCGCTGGGCATGGATGCAGTTAAAAGTTTAGGGAATGACAGTAAAAGAAATTGGAGGGGTAAACAAGACTAGATCATGTTTTGTGTATCGTGATATAAGAAGTTTGGTTTTTTTCCCCAAAGGCATTGAGGAGTTTTAAGCAAGGAAAAGATAGTGTTTTAGATGCCACAAATGATGGGGAGAGTGTGGGGCAGGGAAATGTGGCTGCATATGGGAAACTCTTGCAGCATTTAAGATAGAAAAGCTATAGTGGCCTAAATTAAAAGACCTGAATTGGGGGAGATACTAGAAACATCAGAATTCATACGATTTACTATATGGAAGAAGGGAGAAAAAAGTCAAAGATAATGAGAATGTCTATGTTGGGCAACTATAAATAGTTACCTTTTACTGATATGGAATATATGGCAAAAGCATTAAGTTTGGGGTGAGATTAAGGAAGAGAAGATAAGAGCCAGGTTTAAAACATGTTAAGTTTCAGATGGCCTATGGAATATCCAAAAGGAAATATATAAAAGGAGTTGAACATATGGATCAGAAACTCTGGAGAGAAATCTGGGTTTGAGATTGGGGGTGTGTGTGTGCGCACACATAATGCACAACTCTCCATACATACCTCCGTTTGGAGGACTGAATGTAGGGGTAGGGACAGTAGGCACCATGGACATGGATAAATTCATCCAAAGAAGCAAGTTGAGATCAAGAAGAGTACAAGAACAGAAGTGAAACCCTGGGTAACACAATCATTTCAGAAATAGGCAAAAGAATAACCAGCTCAACAGGTAGAAAGCAGAACTAAGAAGCAGCACAAGAGCCAAGAAATTAAAACTCAGAGAGGGAGTCACGAGCCTTAAGTGCCACAAAGAGGTCATACAAGATTAGCACTTCCAGACATCTGAATTTAACAAGAGAGTGATTATAGTAACCTTTGTGAAAGCAGAATCAGTGGAAGGGCAGAGACAGAAGGCAGATTGCAGGGACTGAGGGGTGAATGGCAGGCAGCAAACATCAACAGTGTTCTCAGCCTGGTTGTAAACAAAGCCTAGATAGTGTGGGAGGGGAGCAGGGATATGCCAGTAGCAATATAGACTTGAGAATTTTTAAAAAATGTTCGGTGGCTTATAGGAAAGATGAGCAGTTAGGAGAAACCCCCTAATTGATGCAGCCATATTCTTAAAGAGGAGGGGGATGGATCTGTAGCCCCAGTGAGCTTTGGGGAGGGGATGGGTGAGGAGATGTTCTGGGTGCAGTAGACAGAGGAGAACCTCACCTGATGGTGCCTCTTCTCTGTGAAGGAGGCTGGCCCAGGTTCTGGCAGTAAGGTGGAAGGTGGTGACGGAGGGCTAGAAGAGAGAAGAGGAAAGTGAAATACGCGGTGTGAATCTTGAGGGGGGAGGGCTGAATGTGAGATTTCTGGGCGGCTTAAGGTGGAGATCAGGAATTTCTCTAAACCAACTTTGAAACTGTTTTTTTTTTTGTTTTTTTTTTTTTAGAAAATCACTGGAACAGTCTTTTGTATTTTGAAAACCAATAATAACTAGGGTCCACAAGGGACATACTATTTCTTGCCTGATTCCTTCCTGAAATGCTTCTCTTTCCTCTTTCCACTGCACCCCCACTCTGGCTTGTACAGATTTTCCAGCTTCAGATGAGCCACTTTTCCAAGAATACATGGAACAGATTACAGAATCAAGTGACAGCCTGCATACTTCCCCTTCTTGTATACATTCAGCCGGAGTTCTGCAAAGAGGAAGTCAGGAGAACATTTTTTTCTTTTCTAAAGAAAGATGGGAGAAGCAGGAAGCACCAGCAGGTGGAAACGCTAAAGGAGAAAGAAAGTAGAGAAAAGGGAACAAATACTGGGGGGGAGTCATGAGCTGGAATGTAAACTGACTGCTGTCAGAAACTGGAAAAGGAGAGGGCATAGAGAAAAATACCTGCTTTCTCACCTAGCCTCTTAGTTTGCTACTCAAATATACCATCCTTTAACTGGGAGCCTTCACTTCCAGGGGAAACTAACACCAGGTCACATGGAAAACAGAGGCCTTCTGTGAATTCAGATTCTCCCACCTAATTCCATATTGGTGACAAAGTGTTCTGGGCTTTTGTTTGTTTCTTTGCCTAACCCCTCAATTTAAAAATCAAATCTGGGTGCCTAGTGCATCTGAAAAACAAGGGAACCAGATTCAGTGACATTCAAAAATATTTAATGAGCACTTAGAATGTGCAAGTGCTGTTCTGGTTGCTGTGAATTTGGAGAAAATAGGAAAAAGTCTCCGTCTTTGCAATATAATTTCTCCCAAGTGAAAGGAGACTATTGCTTAGGACTTATGTAGGTGCAGGAACCAAGCTCTGGCTTTTAATAGTGAGCCAGACATTTATTAGCAACCAGCTTCTTAAAAAAATAAAAAGCTTGAGTACTGCTTTAACTGTGCCTTAGCTTATGTCACCTTCTCATAACCTCTGTCCCCTGATGCGTCTAACTCAGATTTGCCCCTCTACCTCACCCCACCATCAAGAAGCTGATGTAATGCAAGCAGATACCAGCTGAAGCCAGAATAGAATGGATAGTTATCTGGGGAGATAAAGTGACAGTGTTGCCTGTTCAGGCTATTGTTCAAAGAAGCATGTCTTTTATTTATAGACATTAGAATTTAAAGGCATAGACAAGCAGAGCTTGATAATACCTCTTCTTTCTATAATTCGTTTTCTAGAAATTTGCTTAAAATAGCTACCTTCTTTGCATGTAAATTAAATGTGTTAGAATGGTGTTTTATACCTGGTTTCATGTTCTTTTAATACATTCTATTGCTGTTTTGGTTCATGCTGGTTTCTAAATTTTAATGCAATACTTTGCTTTTATAGAACACTGTTTTATCTCTATTTTTCTGGGGCATGAGTTGTAGAAAAAAGCAGAAGGTTTTAAAAGATGCCAAATATAGGTGATTTTCATATCAATAAAATATAATTTAGTTGTGTACAGCTAAGTACATGAGGTCTCTGATTGTTAGTGTGTTTGCAAATTTGGCACCTCCTAATAGATTTCATGGTAGTTACTGGGCTTTTGTGCCAGGAAGAATGTAGTTGCCTTTCTTAAACCTGAATTTTCTTGCTTTCAAACACCCAAGAGTGAGGTTCACAAGGATGCCACTAACCTTCTGTTACTCTGGGGAAGTGACTTCATTTTTTCTAAGCCTTTACAGAAATGTGTTATGTGCCTTGTGTTCTTGGAGTGTGTTTTTTCCTAAGCTCTTAGAAGATTTTAAAGCTTGGACCTCATAAATCTTTATAGCCCCTCTACAAAAAAGGGAGTGATAGTGCCTGTAAACCTCTCTGGATTATTTGAAAGAAAAATAATAGCATTAAGGAACTCAAAATAAATTTGGTTGGTCTGTTTTTTAACAGATTAACTGACAAACAAGAAATAATTTTTACACAAATATATGAAAACACCTAAGTAAACTTTATCAGTTATAATGATATATACACAAGGAAATTTATTTTCTCTTTAAGAGTAAAAAAAATTCTGGCATGCTATACTCATATTTAAACTAAGTAAGAGCAAACACTAGTTTGAAAAAGTATTAAAGCTAGATTATACGAAGGAACTATACTCAGAGACATTATCTCGCGGCATTTCTGTGAACAGGATTAATCACAAAAATAACGAATATGCTTTACAAACGTGATATTTGAAGTAATTTTCTAAAATTTGGCTATTAACCAAAAGGTTAATTGAGTCCTTTCTTCTTGCTCCATTGTGGTTAACATACTAATTCTTCCCATTAAAGACCCATTTTATTATGCAAATGAAAAAAAAAAACTGCAAGACTTTGTGTCTAATAGAGGGCTGCTTTTTGCAGGGGAACTCATGCACCTGTTTCAACCCTCACCCCCACCTCTGCTCCCACTGGCTGCCAAACTGGAGACTTAGTGATCAGGTTTAGTGGGTGTGGGGTCCTTGAATTTTGACACACATTTTCTTTGTGACTTACTCTTGTTTTGCCTTATAATTTCTCCCCTTCCAGCTCTCAGCATGCCAACAGCAGCTGCATCATGGCACTCACCCTTTGCCAAGAGGGCAGGCAGCCTCCTTGGAGACTGTAATGTTGCACTCTAGCCAACTGTTAGAGATAGATGCTGGAGGAACACATACAGCACAGCTGAAATTCACATCATTCTAGGAGGCTTTGGTGGAACACTTTGTCCATAGTGTTTTTTAAGCCTAATTTTTTTAAAACTTTTAATTATGAATGATTTTCAGTCTTACATAGGAAGATTACTGTAGTGTATTCCCCCATTCTTTCCTATCTGTTTCAACAATTATCAACTCACAGACAATCTTGTTTCACTGTCTATGGTGTTTTTCCCATGGTTTTGTCCAGACTGCTGGTAGATTCATTTCCAGGGTAAATATATCTTAAATTACAGTTGCTTTTCCATCCTTCTTCAGGCTGTTTGTAAGATCTGTCACCTTAATGATTTTCTCAGTCTTTTCTTCCTAAAGGTAAAAGAAATAGAGTCTTTTTTCCTTGCAGATTAGGCCAAGATATGCTATTTTAGTAACTGTCATATTTTCTAATACTGTACCCTAAATTTTCGAGGTTTTGTTCGTTTAGTCAGTCTATCCAAAGCTTGTCTGAAATGTGCAGGATCGTAGAACATTAGAGCATTAAAGATCAATGCGTTTGATTCTCACCTTTATCTTGCCACTATAGCTGTGGAGCCTGAGATACCTTCCTTAACCTTTCCTTGTCTCAGTGTCCTCTAGTCTTTAAAATGAAACTAATAGTAGTATGCACCTTACAGGGCTATAAGACTTAAATGAGTGAATACATTTAAACAGCCTAGAGACTAGAACAAAGTAAGGGTTTACTATATGCTAGCTTCTGTCTTATCATCTTCACCTCTTATCCTTCCCCATTCATTTCACAGGGACCCAATGGGCAAAGTAAGCACTTCAGGTCAAATGGCAGTTTTATCAGAAGAAGTTGAATGAGAAACCACATTCTCAGCTCCTTTATTGTACAAGACTATTGCTTGTACTAGAATATAGTCTTGTCCTCAAAGCACTATATTCTGACAAATAACAGTGATTTATAGAGGAAAGGAAAGAAGAGTAATAAAAGCATGTACAAAGTAATAAATATTGCTGCTGGAGAATTAAGCCTTAAAAGTTGTGTGCTTAGAAAGCAAACTACTACAGGGAACATACACGCATACTTTGCAAATATTGCTGTTTCAGTTGTAGACTAGAACAATAAAGCAAATATTGCAATAATGCAAATCACATGGATTTTCTTCTTAATGCATATAAAAGTTGTGTTTACACTATATTATAGTCTGTAGTTTGTAATAGCATTATGTCTAAAAATACATATACCTTAATAATATTTTATTGCTAAATAATGTTAATGATCATCTAAGCCTTCAATAAGTCACTGTGCTGTATGGTATTGATGGCTGCTAATTGATCAAGGTGGTGATTTCTGAAGGCCAGGACAATTGTGGCAATTTCTTAAAGAGAACAGTAATGAAGTGTGCCACATCAGTTAACTCTTCCTTTCACAGATTTCTCTGTTGTGGGAAGCCAAAAAGGATCCTCGGCTCCTGCCTAGCTGTCCCCTCCCCCAAAGCGCACGCTCAAAAAATTCCGTGCCCTGCCCCACTTGCGTATATCCTACGTAACCATGGCAACTTCTTACTCGGCGACTGACCACATGGCAGGGATTCCTTTGTTTAAACTCAAGATGGCGACCGTCCCCGTGCCTGCGAAACCAGCTGACCGCCTGAACCTGAAATCCGCCAATCGGGGAAGGACACCTTTCCTCTTTACTCCTTCCCCCCACTCCCTACGCCCTCTGTTCACCTGTAAGCTTTAAAAACCGGCTTTTCGCCGCCATTAAACGGACCTTGACAAAGAACCTGCTTGGTCTCGTTCTCTCTTTCTTGCCCATTGTCTTTCAGGCTCGGTCCCCCTCGACCCCACGAATAACTGCGTCCCGCGGACGGAACACTCTGTAGCATACTGAGAAATGCAACGCTGTTTGATAGCATTTTACTCACAGTAGAACTTTTTTTCAAAATTGGAGTCAGTCCTCTCAAACCATGTGACTGCTTTATCAACTAAGTTTATGAAATACAGTAGAACCTCTGTAAGTTGACCATCCAACAGACTATAATGAACTGGTCAAAATACAGGACTTCCACTGAGTATATGTAGTGCATGTCTGGTCTATGAAAATTAAGTCAACTTGAGATGGTAAGTGTAGGGAAGTGGTCAACTATGGAAGTTCTGTTGTATTCCAGATCTTTTGTTGCCAACTCAACAATGCTGACAGCATCTTCACTAGGAGTAGATTCCACCTTAAGATGCCACTTTCTTCACGCATCCTTTGGAAGCAATTCCTCGTCTGTTCAAGTATAATAGTGAGATTGTAGCAAATCAGTCAAATCATCAAGCTCCACTTCTTTCTTTTTTAAAAAAAGTATAATATATATTTATTTTTTAAAAATCCCAATGTTAGCAAACAGTTCTGTTTCTTGTCCCTTCTATGGCTATGTCCAGTTACAGTTGTTGTTTAGTACAACACACTTGAGGTATATGAAGTGCCTCAAACGCCAAGAAATACTAACTTATCTCTGGCACAGTGTACTTTTTAAGTTGAAGTTTTTTCTATGCTGGTTACTACAGAGTGTTTGCTGATTAAGTTTTAGTTACCCAAGACCATATATACCATAGGACCATACATGCACAAGTATTCCAGTTAACTGTGGTTTATATGCAGCAGGACATGATACCAGAGACAGGAAAGTTTTCCTTTTTTCCCCAGCAATTTCAAGAGACCTCAGCTACCATCACACCTCACTTTCTTCTTGAAAATGTAAGTTGAAGCATTAGTTTAGATGAACATTTTTTATGTCCTAATTACTATTATTTAGAAAAAATTCTTAAGCTGATAACTTAGAAGTTTGAATTTTAATCATCTTCCATGCCTATCTGATATACCTTAAAATTTAATTATACTTAAATTTTTTATAACAGTCACTTTCAAGGGAAAAAAATGAATGCTATTTCACTCACATCAAAAACTCTGCTCTGTAAGAAAGTATATAAATGTCCTTTTAGCCAGATATGTGTCCTACACTTCCTATCCCCTCCTAGTACAGCTGTACAGCAACATTAATGAGGTACAAATATTGAACACATACTTTACTTCTTGGATAGAAATGCATACATGGTAGAAAACATTCTTCTCAGCAGGAGTGACCCTGTTAAGAATCTTTATGACTTTAGAGCAGTTGTTAAAACATTCTCATTTTATTCAGTTTCTTGCTGTGCAGCATTAGCACAACACTGAGGGGAAGGCTGTGTCCCGTCACCACCATCACCGTCTCAGTTTCTAGACTCAGAGGCATCATCCCCCACACAGACAGAGAGGAACAGTGGTGCAGTCTATTGATAATGAATCCAATCTTAGACTATACCTCTGTGTTCTTTATGTCACATTATTGTGAATTTATACAAACTCCATTTATAATTTTAAAACTGTACAATGTAACACAATACTATACTATTACAAAATATCCTTCTCTGTATTTAGTGCTCTTGCTGTGACTACAACATCTGTAAGTTACTTACTCCACTGAAGTCTTGTGAACTCCTCAAAGTCATCCATAGAAGTTAAAATTAAGTTTTTCCAAACTCCTGTTAAAGGTGATATTTTGACCTCCTGCCATGAATCATGAATGTTCTTAATGGCATTTAGAATGATGAATCCCTTCTAGAAGGTTTTTAGTTTACTTCGCCCAGGTTCATCAAAGGAATTACTATCTAAGGCAACTATAGCCTTAGGAAATGTATTTCTCAAATAATAAGACTTGAATGTCAAAACTACTCCTTTATATGTGGGCTGCAAAACGGATAATGTGTTAGCAGCATGAAAACAACATTAATCTCCTTTCCATCTCCGTTAGAGCTCTTGTGTGACCAGGTGAATTGTCAATGAACACTAATATTTTGAAAGGAATCTTTTTGTCTGAGCAGCAGGTCTCAACAGTGGTCTTAAAATATTCAGCAAACTATGCTATAATCAGATGCGTTGTCATACAGGCTTTGTTGTTCCATTTGTACAGCACAGGCACAGCAGATTTAGCATATTAAGGGCCCTAAGATTTTCAGAAAGGTACATGAGCATTGGCTTTAACTTAAATTCACCAGATGCATTAACCCCTAACAAAAGAGTCAGCCTGTTTTTTTGAGCCTTGAGGCTAGGCATTGACTGCTCCTCTCTACCTATGAATGTCCTAGATGGCCTCTTCTTCCAATATAAAGCTGTTTTGTCTATGGTACACATATGTTCTTTAGAGTAGCCACCTTTTTCAGTTATCTTAGATCTTCTAGATAACTACTACAACTTCTACACCAATACCTGCTGGTTCACCTGTCACTTTTATGTTATGGCGGCAGCTTCTTTCCTTAAGCCTCATGAACCAGCTTCAAACGTTTCTTCTGCAGCTTCCTCACCTCTTTCAGTCTTCATATAATTGAAGAGAGTTTGGGCCTTGCTCTGGTTTAGTCTTTGGCTTAAAGGAATATTGTAGCTGGTTTGATATTTTATTCAAATTTCTGAAACCTTTTCCATATCAACAATAAGGCTGTTTCACTTTCTTATCATTCATGTATTCCCTGGAATTGCACTTTTAATTTCCTTTAAGAACTTTTCCTTTGCAGTTGCAACCTGGCTGTTTACTGTAAGATGCCCAGCTTTCAGCCTATCTTGGCTTTCAACATGCCTTTCTCACTAAGCTTTAATCATTTCTAGCTTTTGATTTAAAGTCAGAGACATGCCATTGTTCCTTTCACTTGAACACCTAGAGGCCAGTGTAGGATTATTAAGTGGCCTAATTGTGATATTGTTGTGTCTGAAGACAACACAGCATCCTAAATTATCTCAAGGGAGCCCAAAGAGAGGCAAAGAAACAGGGAAAAACCTGGTCATTAGAGCAGTCAGAATACATATATTTATCAACTCACAGCATAGCTCAGTAATCATAGATCACTAATAGCAGTTAAAATAATACTGAAAAGGTTTGAAATATTGCAGGACTTATGAAAAAATGACACAGACATGAAGTGAGCACGTGCTTTTGGACAAATGGTGCCAATAGAATTATTTGACCCAGGGTTGCCACAAACCTTCAATTTATTTAAAAAAAAAAAAAAAAAAGAAAGCTACAATACCTATAAATATAGTAAAGCAAAGTGCAGTAAAACAGGGTATGCCTGTACCTCTGCTTTCATGGAGGGATGATTTGACTAATGCAACTGAAGAACATTCTGTACATACGCAAAAAATTTAAGATAAGACTAACAGATCTAGGGAAATTTGCACATGAGGTTACATGAGAAGAGAAGAAATAAAAGGAGAAGGAATGGTAAGATTGTTTGAACCACCAGTGTATGTCAAAACTAAAAAAGACAAATGGATTCTAGACTTTATCTAAAGCCAAATGGGATCGACTTCTCTAAAGTCTTATTATGTGCTTGTTAATTTATTAATTTGAGGTCATTCACTAAAAACAAATAACATATCTTAAGGGCCCTTTTTTAGGGGTCAGAGATGTTTTGTGAAGAAAATACAGATTTTCCATGGATTTTTCCTTTCTTAGGAGCTTTTTGTTACTACTTTATGAACTGTTATTATTTATTTCAACTTAAAAAAGAAAACAAAAATCCTTAGAAATTTCTCTTGACTATATATACTTTTTAAACTACTGATCCAAAGCTTTTTTCCTATTTATATCTTAACCTGTAGAAAAAAAATTACACTTCTCATATTTTTCTCCACTTTATCCATCAGATCTCACCCAGTTCCAGACTTAAATTATATCCCCCTATGTATTAAATGCTTCACTTGGTTCAGCAAAATGCCTCAAACTTCCAAAACTGAACTCCCAGTCCTACTCCCTAGCACTCACTCCATCCCTCTAAGTGGTGATTCCATCCTTCTCCCTGCTCAGGCCAAGAACTCTGGCTTCATCCTTGACTATGCCCTTGTCTCAATACCCCATCATCTACTCCATCAATGAATCCTGTTGCTCTTATCCTCAAAGTCTATCCAAAAGCCAAATACTTTGTTTCACTGTTACTATCCCAACTCTAATCCACATTACAATCATCTGGTTCCCAGCTGTTTTCCTGCTTCCTGACCACCACGCCCTCACTGTCTTCTGTCAACACAGAAACTAGAGTGATTCTTTTAGGGCATCAGTCAGAATAGATCTCTTGCCTAATAACATGTTCTTTAAGATTTTTTCATCCAACATGCAACAGTATAGATGAATCTCATACACATAATATTGAGTGAAAGAAGCCAGAAGCAAAAGAGTACCTACTGTATGATTACATTCATTTCAAACACAAAAGCAGGTAAAAGCAAATCTATGCTCTTAGAAGTCAGAGTGGTGATTGAGGGCACAGGGAGCTGATTATGACTAGAAGAGAACACCAGAAGGGCTGCTAGGGGCTGGTTTGTCAAAATTTAGCAAGCTATACACTTATGATGTACCCTTTTTTGCATATATTTTATACACCATCGAGAAGGTTTACAAAATTGTTATTTCTCACATAGAAAATCATTATCCTTTAGAATTATAAAAAAAAAAAATCAGCCATTTATAACCATAACAGTAAAAATTCCATGTGGGCAAAAATCTTGCCTGCTTTAATTCAACCAAGAAATATTTGTTGAGTACCAGACCTTGATCCAGGTATTTAGGACACAGCAGTAAGCCTGAGAGACAAAGGCTCCTTTCTGATGATAATCAGAATCCATAGCAAGGGCTAGCACATAGCTAAGGCTACAGGGGGGCATAAAGCAGGAGAGGGGCAAAGAAAGGGAGTGCAGAATCGAGGCAAGCATTTTTAGCAACCGTTTTATTTAAAAGCAGCAGTTTTCACTAAGAAAAGGCCTTGCTGCAAAAGTGGCATCTGGGCCAGCACATGGGAAAAAGGAGGAGGAACAAAGGGAATGAAAGGCAAAGGGCCTGAGGCAGAAGCAGGCTGGGTGTACACTAGCAAGGAGGCAGTGGAACAGGAGAAGGGCGAGGGGACACTATTTGTGGGTAAGGTCAGAGATGTACCTTGTGCCAGATCCAGAAGGAGCAAGTCAGCCTCTGTGAAGCTTGGGAGTTTCATTCTGCATAAGATGGGAGGGGTGGGGGCGGGGAGTCACTTTTTTGCCCCAGCTGGTTTGAATTAGCTTCCAGCCGCTTATTATAGCAGGTCATTCAATTTATTATCCATTCCACTATTGATATTTACTTTAGGTAGTTCCTAGCTTGAGGCTTGCAGTGAGGGCTGCTATGACTATCTTAGGGCCTATCTTCTGTAAACTAGTGTTTGCAAGACATTCATTTTGAAGAAATTGAACATGATATATCAATTTTTCGTATGTGAATAACGTTTGTGACGTAGTGTTAGTTCCAGTGAAAGTCAGGCAATCAGTCAATACTCGTACATAGTTGAAGTAAATTCTCAAGTGTATGTTTGGGTAAAGCAGTATGCAAGGTAAAGAATATAAAAATATGCCAAATTGATTTCTTGCCCTCAAGGACCCTACAGTGTAGTTGAAGATAAGATACAGGCCTATGGAATGGAATAGCAACTCGCAAGGACATGCAAAAGGAAATGTCAAATAATGTCCTCGGCAATTTGCCTCATACGCATTTTAAAATGGGCAAGACTTTTGAACTCCAATCACTTTGGACTCTGGTGATACAAAATTTTACAGGGAAGCTGAGAATTCAGCAGAGCCTAAAAGCATTAAAAGCAGAGGTGGACTTTATAGACTTTATATGAGCTAGGGAAATGGCAATATAGCCAGTTTATATATAAGGGGGTTATGGGTGGTTAGTCTGAGTAAGAGTAGACTTTAGGATTCATTTTAAAGCCTAGCATTCCAATGGACATATTTCTCAAGTAAATAGTTGCATTCTAATCTGGGAATATTTATGTATTTATATTTCTCATTCATTTTGATGTATTGATGCCACATTTACCATTACTAAACCTCACAGTTCACAAGGTCTAAATGTTTTAAATATGTATATTTTTAGACTGCCAAAGAAAACTCATCGCATGTGACTGAATCAGGCTGTGAGATGGAAAATAAGACAGGCCAGACTCTGGAGAACACCTCATTAATGGCCGAACTCCTGAGCGATGTACCCTTCACCTTGGCCCCCCACGTGCTGGCCGTGCAGGGCACCATCACTGACCTTCCTGACCACTTACCCTCCTATGATGTCAGTGAAAACTTATCACGCTTTTGGTATGATTTCACTCTTGAAAATTCAGTGCTTTGTGATTCATAATCTTTATGTCTGTGTGCACCTTAGCAGCTTTAAAATTTTTTTGCCTATTTTATTTAACCTATTTGATGTTCTTTGCCATTGCGCTATTTAAAGGCCCTGAGCACAGCAAGGATCATAAAGCAAAGAAGGTTGTGCTCTAATTCATTGCTCTAATTTTTAGGGTAAGGTCCCTTTGTATAATAATTGAATTTCAGTTCTACTTTCTTTCCCCCACATTGTAAATATAAAAATTACACTATGAAGGTTTTATGAAAGGAGTAGATTCCTGTAGTCAGTCTCTCAACATCTAACACCTCAATTTATTTTAGAAGTACTGTGAAAAAGAACTGTGGCATTTTTTAGTTACCACAGCTCTGAAGTCTAAGCCCAAAGTGAGCGTGAAGTCTCTTCCCTGTCTTGAGGGAAGCTGGAATTAATGTTATTTCCTTTTTTCTTTCATAGTGTTTATGAATGAATTCAGGAAAAAAAAAATTGCCAGTTAAATTTCTTCAGTCTCACTTTAGACATATTGATGTAGAGATTTAAAACTTTTCCAAAACAGCAATGGTAACTTGCTGATACAAGGATCCTGTAACTGCTCAGTGCTGTTTCTGGAGTGGTACACTTTCTTTTTTTTAAACCCGTGGCAATCCTTTTCCACCTTGGGTGTCTCTTGTTTTGCTGTCCTTATCACATATGTTACAGAGAGATCCATGCTTCCTTTTTATCCTATGCCTCCCACAGGAAAACATCTTGTGATGATGCCTGTTATTATTGCTAACACCACTATTTAGGAATTTGTTGGCCACATTACAAATGGAAATGTTTTGCTGCTAGAAAAACTAGAATCAATTTATTTCCCATTAGAATGTAGGCAAAAATACCTAAATAGGACTTTTAATTCTTGAATATTTATTAGTTATTCCAACTAAAACAGAACTATAATTGGTTAATAAACTGTAAAGGGAAGAGGTGAATTGTGATAGAGACTGTTCATTGAGAACATTCATTGAGAATTTAAATCACATACCAGCAACTTGATTTATTAATTCTGTGCCAAATTTTAAGTATATTTTTTCACAAAGACAGAGTTCCATAGTAAAACTAAATATTATTCATTAAAGTATATGAATTATTCATGTTTTAATGTGTTATGCATGTTTATTTAATAAATGTGGTATGGTCTTGATAAAAATGCTATGTAATTTAAAAGGCAGAAACATTTCTATTGACAAAAATATGCTTCATTTACAAATAATGTTACCATATGAGGTTAATGATTACATTAGATCTTTACATAGTTTTTTCATAAAACATCAGTCTTAGAAATATGACTTATGGCCAAGACAAATGTGAACATTTTGTAGCAGTTTTGTGAAAGTATGCTCTTCTAAAATATCCATCTTAATGTATTCTTAAAACTAAATGTAAGCGTATAGTCAATTTGTCTAATTTCTGTTAGGTTTTGTCTAAAATACTTTTACATTTCATCAACATTTATGTCTGCCATATTATAAATGTGCTTGTAAGTACCTTAATTTGTCTCTAAAAGTTGTTATATTTAAATAAATGTGAATTAAAATAAATATTTTGATCATTTCCAGTCCAGAAAAATGGCTTTCTTTGCATTACTCACATCTGAATGCAGGTTATTGAGTCTATAGAAGGCAGAGATTTAAGCATATAATGCAGAGAGAAATACAGAATTTCCTCTTCTATGTATATTTTAAAGAATAATATTGAAAATGATAAGATCACTAGCCCTGGCTTACTGGGACTGGAGGAATTTGAGAGAAATGATGTGAATAACTCTAGATAGAGCCCATCTTCACAAAATTTAGTAAAGGTCAGTGTTAATAACCTTTTTGAAATAGAAATATTGTGAAAATGACCACTTAAATTTTCTTATCTTGTACATAAATCAGTGTTACTACTTTAAAACTGAAAGAAACGTTAGGAATCAATAAGCCAACTGCATTTTACCCTAGAGAAAACTAAAGCTAAGAAAGGCAAAATAATAGCCTAGTTAATAATGTTTCAGAGTGTTAGTATAATGCAAATTATAACAAAGTTATATGATATGGAAAAGAGTTCAGGCATTTGAGCCAACTAGCCAATTTGTAATGGTCCCTCACTTATAAGTTATGGGGGTCATCCCCTAACTCCTAGTATCCTTAGTTCCCTGATTGTTAGATACAAATTGTCCATGCCTTGCAGACTTGTGCAGGTTATAGTTGTAAGTCTGTGTTAAATGCCTGGCAACCTAAAGCTTGGAACATCATCAGTGTCCTAGGAAGAGGACTGTTACAATTCTATTACTAACCATACACAGTAGTCTAATGAAATGCAAAATATGTATTAATTGAACTACTTAAAGTGTAACATAAAAAATAGCTACCTACCTTCATTGTAGATCTCCTCTACCCCGGTATTTTGTTCTATATTTAATACCTCACTATGAAAAATATTTCTGAAGTATGCTAGTTAATTCTTCTGGCTTAACTAAGAATTACTTAGTGCCTACTTTTTTCTTATTATCAAGAATTATTGTCCTTTCCTTAATAAAAGTTATAATTGTAAAGTACTGTTAAGTATAGAATGTACAAGTGATTTTACGGAATCTATTTTTTGGCCATAAATTATTAACATATTCAGAAAATTGCGTGTATTTTTTCCTATTTATATTCTTTATGTAATGATATTTACATTAATGGCATTTACATTTGTTTTCGAAAATAGAATTAGAGAAATAATGGCATTACAATCTTCCCTAAAAACAGGCAATTCTAACCAATTTGTATTGTAGTTAGTTACAGTTTGATTAACTGAACTTTTAAAATTTTACCATTAAAATATTAACAAACCCACAATAGTTTTAAAGTAACATTACTTGAAACTAATACTTAATTTTGCCTTTCATAGAGTAAAAGGATAAATTGAAAACAGCATGAAAAAAACTCTTCTATTTTTAAAGAACAGGTGAGGAGAACTAATGAAATAATCTCCTCCATGTTCTGAAACAGCAGTACTTCAGACTTTACCCGATGCCTGCCACGATAACAATTGATCAATATGTGAACATAACCCACTACCCTTATAATCTAACAAAGAATATATTAACTTCAGAGGTTGGTGCATTGTCTTATTAATCATGTCATTAAACTTACATTTCATGTGGCTGTCATTATTAGAAAGGTGGTTGAAGGATGTTCTGTCAAACCTATTCTCAAGACATTGAGAAATATGGGTTTGTGGGCATTATCTTTTTGAGCATTTGTGCCATATTACTAAGAGCATGGCCTAAATATTATTGGGAAATCTAAAACTTTCTGAACAAGTCTAACTGCACTCATACTAAATTGACTGGAAGGATGAAGTATTATTATGTTTCAGGAAAATGATTCTATGCCATATGGTTTGTTTGGTAGGTATATCTGAGAAAGAGAAGAAGATGTATTGATTGAAGCATAGGAATTCTGTTACAGTCAATACAACAATATGTTAATCTTTTTAAAATTTATGTAGACTTTTTCTTTTAAAGTACGTTTGCATTGAAGTTATGAAGATAGTATAGTGGTTCCCACATACCCCTCTCACCCAATTTCCACTCTTGCCATCCCAAGGTGTATTAGGGTACATTTATAACTAGGGAACCAGTACTGGCACATTCCCACTAACTAAACACCACACCATATTCAGATTTCAGAGTTTTCCTCTAATGCCCTTTTTCTCTCTTGCTTCCTATCCAGTATAGCACATTACAGTTAGGTCTCCGGTCTCTGTAGCTGTGACAGTTTCTCAGACATCTTGTTTTTGATGACCTTGACAGTTTTAAGGAGTACTGGCCAGGTTTGTAGAATGTTTCTCAAGATGGTTTTATCTGATGCTTTGATATGGGAAGATTGGGGTTTAGGGCTTTTGAAGGAATACTTTAAAAACGCTATACCCTTTCCATGAGGTCGTATCATATCAAGTATATGCTACAAATATAATATTTATATTGTACCATATTCAGTATATTATACTGAAGATGCCAACATTGGCCCCCTGACCAAGGTAGTGTTTCCGAGGTTTCTCCACCATATTTTCCCCAACCTTTTTGTATTCCAGCATTTAAAACTAAATCACAAAACATAGCCTCAAAGGGTGGAAAATTAAACCCTACCTCCTTGAAGGGCAAGTATCACATAAATTATTTGGAATTCTCGTCCACAGGAGATTTGTCTCTTTCCCCCAATTTATTTATTTATCAAATACTTATTTTTATTAGTATGAATGTATGAATATTCTTTTTTCTAAGTCTAAATCAGTGATAGCCAAGAGACGTATTTATATTTTTATATAATAAAAGTTGATAAAGAAAAAATGGAACATTCTACATGGGGCAGATGAATACCGTTTGCTGTTGGGTATGATAACCATCTTCCTATAAATATCAGGCATGTTTGTCCTTACCTTGCTATGGCTAACCATGTGCACAATAGACCTTCCTGATAGGGCTACAAGTGTCATATCGTAAGTGTACCCCACCTTTTCCTACCTCATTCCTAAGATGGCTGCATCTTATATGTGATGCCATTTTTTAGCAAATGGTATGGAGATGAGGTGATATTGTAATTATCTTCCTCTTTAAAAAACCAAGAAAACTAATGATACTAGAAGTTCTTCTCAGTAATAGGTGAGACTCTTTTTTTGTGTCTCCTTAATTTTCTAAAGAAAGATTTCATTTTCAACCTTTGAGAAGTAGTTTTAAAAAGTAGTAAAAGAAAATCCAGTCTTCTTTTGGAGGGGGGGGTGCCCAAGAAACTCTTAATTTTGCTTCTGATTAACAAAATGTCACTGTGTGCTAAAACATAGAGTTTGATGTCATCAATTTCAGTTGGGAAAGAGACAATCAAATAAAGCAAAATCATCTTATTTTATCCTTGAAAGAAACTTGAATAGAGTTCTTTGTCAAGAATTTGCCCAATCCCTATTTTTACTCTTGCAAAGGAAATAAATTCCTTACAATCAAAGGTAAAGCAAAAGATAATTGCATCCAGAACAACCCATCAGTAGACTCCAAACCAACCCTGACAGACAGCTTATTAGTTACTACGCAGACCAGAAAGAGAGTCAGACAATAGACCATTTCAGAGGTCAGATGGGGAGACAGACTCCAACTTAGAACTGCTGCCAGGGACGACAATCCAGTGTCTGACATCTGGGTTCTACAGCTGCTAAGTCTGCCCTTGTGTGACCACAGGTGTTGGCTATAACTCTGAGGGGTATGGAAGAAGCAACAGAGTATGTCTGTTTTATTGTGTGTGTGTATGGCTTTTCTTTTTGTATTTCAAAAGGTACATAATTTATTTTGTTTTAAAATTAATGCATTTCTACACAATGGCTAGGAACATTTGGGAAGCTAGTGAAGAAGGAGCTTTTGTTCATGAACAAGAGCAAAACAAAGCTGAGTTCTTACCCCTACAGGGTATACTGTAGACTAACATGTTGTGTGTGATACTAACTTAGTCATTTGAATCAGCCTTCTCAGGACAAAAAAGCAGTAAGTAAGTGGATACTGAAAAGCAAACAGGCAGAAAAAGCTTAAATACTTGATCTTTCCCTACAGTATCTCCCCTCACCCATATTTTGGATAAGATCTTCAGAAGAATTTGCTTTTATCCACACGTATTTTTGAGCCTGGAACAGACTGTATGTAGCCTTCTATCTCACACTATACCAGCTGTAGCCATCAATTAACACAGCTT
This sequence comes from Galagoides demidoff, assembly GCA_963574575.1. Classification (NCBI taxonomy): domain Eukaryota; kingdom Metazoa; phylum Chordata; class Mammalia; order Primates; family Galagidae; genus Galagoides; species Galagoides demidoff. Next base: position 69,720 of record CAUYQV010177408.1, on the reverse strand, counting down.
AAAACAGGAACACCAAACTTTTCTCTTCCTCTTGCAGGAAACTCAGCTCCTATTTGTGAGGAAAATCTGGAAGTTTCTACCACAGGTAGCTATTTGAGTTTCCTGACCCTAAAGATATAGACAGCAGTAGAAGGAATAAAGGTGATTAACAGAATAGAATAACCCTTGGAAGAACTATGAAGATTATAAATCAATAGAATTTTTTAAAATATTGGTCTGTGCCTCCATAACTAAATAGGTATTTCTTCCTTGTTTTGCTCACCCCATAGCCCGAAAGTAGAGGTTGAATTTAATGAAGTAAAAAAGGACTTTTCACATTTTATCTTTGTATTGTATCTCTTCTAAAGAGAAATTCTTGATTCCTCAGGCAAATATCTGTCCTTCTTTTAAAACTAATGTGCCCCACAATGTTTTTTCACTGTATTCTCTATATATTGCACCAGCCAAGGTTTTTGACAGCTATTGTTTTGTATTTTCTATTACAGAGATGATAGGTAAATGGAGTGTGTTTTTTTCAAAGATTAATCTCATCCCCCATAAGAATCTGTGCTCTCTCACTGGTCTTCTGCTGGACTTGCGCTGAACACAAAACAAATCCTCAGGTGAACCAATGACATAAATCATCAAATCATTGATAAATGAGATTTTGCAAAAGGAAAAGAATATAACTTCAAAATTTTACAGTTTCTCCAGCCTCAGTAAGAGCTGTAATTGCATAGCTGAAAATTAGGCTTAGTTTACCAACCCTCTACAAATTGTGCCTTCTATCTGTTTAGGGTATTTTCCATGTTTCTCAGATTGTGTTTTCCTGTTCCCATAATGACTGTGTATGTCCTCATGATGAATAAGAGCTGATTCTGGATAATACAGTATATTTTGGTGCTATGGATCAACCCATTTGAGGTTTTATTTAGCTGCCAAGTTTCCCTTGTGTGTACTTGGTTATGTTTGTGTGTATTCCTGTCCCAGAATTTCTGAAACCTATCTGACCTGTCTTTTAAAAATGTTTTTCATTTTCATATGCTTTCCTCTGATCACATTCATGTATTTTAAATGACCTTGTTTTAGAAAAAGACTTCTTTTTCTAGAAGCAGTAGTGTAACTTTCATTTAGAACTCTCCTGTGTCTCTGACTTGTATTTTCTACACAACCAATTCTATTCCTTGGTCCTATGAACATGTTTAGATCTTTCTCATCCAATGCCAACTATAAACTCTTTTTTCCTTCTGCTTAGAGTCAAGCTTTTTGAGAGACTAGTCTACGTGTTCTACTTCCTTACTTTCTATTCACTTATCAATGTCTGTAATCTCATTTCCCATCCCTAGTTAGAACTTCCACTAAACTGGTGCATCCTGGAGCCATTTTGAAAACCTGCCAAATGCCTTTATCTCTGTTTTTGTGAGGCAATTATCACTATTGATTATTCCATTCTCTTGAAATTGTCTTCAACTCTGGATTCCGATGACTCTGCCTTTCTGGTTTTCCTTCCATCTCTATATGGTTTTCCTTCCATGCCCTCTTCTTGAACCTTTCAGGACTTCTTTTCCTTACTCTATCCTGAAATGTTGGTGCTCCCCAGAATTCCATCTCTGGTTCTCTTCTCTCTCTTATTTTTCTTCTCCCTACACAATCATATCCATGCCTGTCTGTCACTGTTGTCATCCAAACCATTCTCTAGCCCAGGACTCTCTCAACTTCCATGTCCATACCCATAATTTACTATTGGATATCCCTCTCAAGTCCTACTCTCAGCTTCCATGTCCATATTCATAATTTACTATAGGGTATCCCTCTCAAGTCCTACTCTCCACTTCCGTAGCAGACCATGGTAACTGCTGTTTTTAGTTGTTCCACACGCTTTCTCATCTCCCCTCCTCTGCTTTGCTTTGCTTTAAGGACCTCCTTCCTTACTCTGTGTGGTCCTGGTGGGAACTATGATACTTGTAATCATTCTGCATGCCAATGTGACAGACACACAAGCTGGCCTGCTCCAGTTAGCATCCATCAATGAAGTATATAGGTTTTAAGAGAAAGAAGCACACTTTTTACAGGATTACTACTGACTGAAACATGCAGGGAATGATGGCTAAGTCCTGACCATATTATTTAAGGCCCTGGATTACCCAAACAAGAAAACCGAGATTCTATGCATTCTTCCTTCTTACTTCCATACTCAACTGATGATAAATTTTTGTTAATTATACATCTTAAGAATCTTTCTCCCAAATGTGCATCTAGACCTACTTTAGTCCAGGCCTTTATCATTTCTCCTAACTGATCCCTCTACATCCAGTTAAGCTTCCCCTACCATTCGTCCTCTGCACTAAAGCCAGATGGAATGTATTAAGAAATACAGATTAAATCCCTCAAGGCCTCCATGGTATCTCTGGAGAATTGAAGCATTTTTAAGGCAAATAAGGGCACTGCACACCTGCCTATCCGGTCTCACCACAGGACATTTTGGGTCATGTCTTCTGATTTTTGCCCTATTGAGCAATTCCCTACACTGTTTAATATACCATTTCCTTCTCTCGCCATCCTTATATCCTATTCCCTTTGCCTTGAATGCCCTGGCCTCCCGTTCTTCTTCACCCACCTAAATCCTATTATAAGATCTATCATACACTTCCATGTTTAACATGATCCCTCTGCTCAGTAAAAGTTTATTGAATAGGCAAATGATTGTATCACTATTGATTCAAGGAAATGTATGAGGTACATATCCCATTGACATTAGAATTTGCCCTTGAGTCCGTGTCATAAGCTACCTTTTGTTCATTTAGCTGTGTCAGCCTTAATACAATAAAAACAGTTTATATTTATTATAATCTTCCAGACAGTGTCAAATCTTTAGATTAAATTTTTGGAGTACAAATTACTATAAATCTATGCAGTATAACTTGGACTTTAGTTTGGGGTTTTCTTTTTCTTTCTTTCTTTCTTTTTTTTTTTTTTTGAAAGTCTCAAACTGTTGTCTTGGATAGAGTGCTATGGTGTCACAGCTGACAGCAACCTCAAACTCTTGGGCTACAGGCGCCTACCACAATGCCCAGCTATTTTTTGGTTACAGTTGTCATTGTTGTTTAGCAGGCCCAGGCCGGGCTTGAACACGCCAGCCTCGGTGTATGTGGCCAGTACCCTACCCATGGAGTTATGGGTGCTGCTGAGTTTGGGATTTTCTTTAATATCTACCTGGAAGGAATTTTCCTCTGCCCTCTCTTAAACCAATGTTGATTAATGTCGATTAAATCATATGGCTCTTTTTATATATGAATTTTGGCTTTTTGTTTGTTTTTTATTTTGGATTAATATGAGGGTATATACGATTAAGTTAAATTGTTTGTGTTTGTAAGGTAAAGTCCAAGTTGTAGTGAGGAAGTCAAATTTTCATTCTTTGCTGATGAAATAATCTTAAACTTAGAAAATTCAAAGGATTCAACCATCAGACTCCTGGAAGTGATCAAGAAATACAGTAACATCTTTGGAAGTAAAATAAATGTTCACAAATCAGTAGTCTTCATATATACCAACAACAGTCAAGCTGAGAAGCAATCAAAGACACAGTACCCTTTACAGTAGCTTCAAAGAAAATGAAATACCTTGGAATATACTTAACAAGGGATATGAAGGGTCTCTACAGTGAGAACATAAAACCCTGAGCAAAGAAATAGCAGAGGACATTAAAAAATGGAAGAATATACCATGGTCAAAGGTGGAATGAATCAACATTAAATGTCTATACTACCCAAAGAATCTACAGATTCAATGCAATCCCCATTAAAATACCAACATCATGGCCAGGTGTGGTGGCTCACACCTATAATCCTAGCGCTCTGGGAGGCCGAAGTGAGTTGACTGCCTGAGCTCATGAGTTCAAGACTACCCTGAGCCAGAGTGAGACCTCATCCCTAAAAAATAGCCAGGTATTGTGGTAAGAGCCTGTAGTCCCAGCTACTGGGGAGGCTGAGGCAAGAGAATCACTTGAGCCCTAGAGTTGGAGGTTGCTGTAAGCTGTGATGCCATGGCACTTTACTGAGGGTGACAAAATGAGACTCTGTCTCAAAAAAAAATACCAACATCATACTTTGAAGAACTTGACAAAGTAGTTCTTCATTTAGTATAGAACCAGAAAAGAATCCTGAACAGCTGAGGCAATTATATGAAATAAAAACAAATCTGAAGGCATCATGTTATTAGACTTTAGATTATACTACAAGTCTATAGCAATCCAAACAGCTTGGTATTGGCCTAAAAATAGAGACATAGATCTATGAAACAAGAGGTGAAACTAGCCTCATATTACCATCTGATCTTCAATAAGCCAAACAAAAGCACACACTGGGAAAAAGAATCCCTATTTAATAAATGGTGATGGCTGAACTGGTAAGTCACATGTAGAAGATTGAAACTAGACACGTACCTCTCATCACTTACAAAAATTAACTCAGGCTGCAAAAATTCTTTACATCACCAGCTTCGAGAAATAATTTTTGAAGAAGATCCTTTTGGCAATTGCAGCAACACCAAAAATAAATGGGGACATGATCAAGCTTAAAGCTTCTGCACAGCTAAAGGTACAACAACTAAAGCAAACAGCCTTGAGAATAGGAGAATATATTTGCATGTTACAAATCTGACAAAAGCTAATAACCAGAATCTACAAAGAAGTCAAGTAAATCAAGGGCAAATAACCCCATTAACCACTGGGCAAAAGACATGAACAGGATCTTTTCCCAAGAGAACAGATGGCCAAAAAACATGAAAAAATGCTCATAATCCCTAATCAGAGAAATGCAAACCCAAACCACTTTGAGACATCACTTAACCCTAGTGAAAACAGCCTACAACACAATGTCCCAAAGCTGCAGATGTTGGCATGGGTGCAGAGAGAGGGTAATACTTAGTACTGTTGGTGGGACTGCAAACTAATACAGCCCTTTTGGAAAGAAGTATGGAGAATCCTCAAAGAGCTAAAAGTAGACCTTCCATTTGATTCTGCCATCCCATTACTAGGTATCTACCCAGAAGAAAAAAAAATTCATTTTATCACTCTTTTTTAATCATAGATTTGTGTAGATTTAAATATATGCCATTAGCCAAACTCATGCCTGTAATCCTAGCACTCTGGGAGGCTGAGGCAGGTGGTTTGCTTGAGCTCATCAGTTTGAGGCCAGCCTGAGCAAGCACAAGACCCTATCTCTAAAACAAAAAAAAATAGCTGGAGTTCTGGCAAGCACCTATAGTTCTAGGTACTCAGGAGATTGAAGCAAGAGAATCACTTGAGCTCAAAAGTTTGAGGTTGCTGTGAGCTATGATGCTAACAGCACTCTACCAAGGATGACAAAATGAGACTCCATCTCAAAAAAAAAAAAAAAATATATATATATAGACACACACACACACCATAAAATGGAATACCTGATGTTTTAATGGGCTATGGCATTTTGTTTTTATGTAATCTAAACTTACTGAGGGATTTGGAAATAATTATCTTGAAGGTTAAGCTCATTTTACTTCTAAGGAAAAACAAATGATTTTTGAGGAAGGAAGACTGTGATTTGGATTTCTTGTGCAGTCAAAACAGATTCTAAAACATTCTTTAACTGGTCCATAAATGTAACTTTTGAATTTCTGTAATGGATTAAAATTATTTTGTACAATATTAGTCGATTCAATTTCTAACCAGTGTAGCTGCCGCATTAATTATTGCTGTCTCTAAAGTTTTCTATTTTCAAGGGTTCACTTCTCCCCTGATCCAAGAATGCAGATATGCAGGGTATCATTTTCAGCAAATGGAGAAAAACATAGTAGCCAATCTCTTAAAACTTTGATTTAATCTATAAAATGAAAAAGAAAAATCCTCATTCATTGGTTAACAAAATTGCCAGCTCTCTTATCTAAATAACAGTTTGCAAATGCTTTATAATGTCAAATGTCATATGAATCTTTCCTTGCATAATAGTTTCAGCAAAAACAGTCTCCCGAACTAAAAGGCAAATTCTTAATCTTTATTACCTTCCTATTCTTAATTAAAACGTTATGTTAAAAGAGTATCGGGGGTCAATACTTTTTTTTTCCTCATTGTAAGACTATCTGCTGAAACTGTCTACCCACCTTAGCTCATTACCCTAGTAATTGTAAATGCCTCTAAGTTTCTACCTTTGGAAATGTGCAGCTATCAGAGAGTGACTGTAGGAATAAAACCTTTAATAAGCAAAGCAGTTGTCTTCTGGGTGTAGGTTATTTCCATTCAGGCTTTTCTAGTGTTGGTGGAAATACACTTGAGGCACTATTTTGTTTTTTATGTGGATAGTGATAAGAGCCTCATTTCCCAGTGTAATCTCTCACCACCTCAGGGGTTGGAGACCACTGGGCTTGCTGCTTTTGTTGTGTTGAAGGACAGCAGATGTGCAGATATCCTTTGCTGGCTGTTCTTTGTTAATGCTTGTTAAGTACAAAGTGCCAGAAATGTACCCTGTGCTTGACAAAGCCTAACACACAAAAGACAAGGTCTCTATCCTTAGCACTTTTCATTCCAGAGTATCAAATCGCAGGTAGCAATAACAGTATCAGGTTGACCACCAAACACAGGTTTGATCATCATGAGATGCCAGGTGAGTGAGCCAGTTTAAATAAAATCAGGGAAGCTGGTGATTCAGAGAACAAGCAGTAGTTACGCACAGCACCCTAACCAAATTTGTTTGGGCTAGTTTATTTTTAGGGGGAACAAATTGCATTACTTGGAAGAAGAACTTGAAAGAATGGGCAGTGGTGGTTTCATCAGAGGGCGAGTACCTTTCCTTCTCCCCACCTCCTTCCCACTCCTGGCTTTAATGTAGGGTGACCAGATTTTAACATTGGTAAATTGGGACAACAGGGCAGGGGTGGGGCGGGGGGGGGCAGGGGACAGGGCAGGGCAGGGCCTGACAACAGTGCAAACTTTGATAAGCAGTTCTCGATAATCACTTCTCAACAATTATTTGTTATTATTACAGTTTAACATTATAAAATTAACAAAAATAATATAAAACTCATATCCTGGCGAAATAGCCACATGGCAGTTGAAAACCGTATATTCCCTTCCTGTTCTCCTGCCCCTTCGTGCATTCTTTCCAAAAATCGGGACTTTTTTAAAACACTGCGGGATGTGGGACAAATTGTTAAAAAGCGGGACGTCTGGTCACCCTACTTTAATGTGTTCTTTGGTATATACTTCTTTTCCCACATCAGATCCTCTCCCAAAGATAAGCCTCCTGCCAGATAAAAAGTTGGCCTACTGTGCTCCTCTGTAGGACATTTTCTTTCTACTCTTTGCCTGCCCTTGTTACGTGGAGGTAGATTATCTTTCTCACTTTAAAAATGGAACCATGACAAGCCATGACAGTCAGTACCTGAAATTTCTATTGTACTCTTATGAACAAACATTAGTTGCAAAGATGTCAGTATTTACGACTGAATTTTAAAAGTACTTAGTAGCATAAGGACTTCATAAAGCAGGTGCTTGGTTCACTGATAGCTTTGTAGAAATAATCTAGATCCTATCTTAGAAAAAGTTTTGAAGCTCATGATTGTAGAATTATTTTATCAACATTAGAAATGTTTGGGCCCCCTTTTCTTCTTGGTCATTTTAGCCACTTAATCATGTGTCACTTCACTTTTAAGTTCATAGCATACTATTTTTCCCATAGGAGATGCCTAATAAATAAGTTCTGGATTAATAAATTAAAGTAAGGTTGCATCCATTATACCTGAAGATGGCTACAGACCCATTTGCTTTGAATTGTATGATAGGATCTGGTGATACCTTTTTTTTTTGCAGCTTTTGGCTGAGGCTGGGTTTGAACCCGCCACCTCTGGCATATGGGGCCGGCACCCTACTCCTTTGAGCCATAAGCACCCCCCCCAATCTGGTGATACTTTTATGCCCCACATACTTCTCCTTGAAGCAAAAGACAGCTGACAAAATGTGTGTGGTGGTTTGGCAGTTAGTGATGATAGTAATAATCTTAGCTTACATTTGCTCATTTCTTAGGTACCAAGCACTATTCTAAGTGCATTACTTATATGTATTCTTTTCCTTATCTCTTGAAGCTTTATTATTGTCAAATGGTGGAAACAACTCTTGGCCATCAAGCAATGAATGGATAAGTAAAATTGGAAATATACATACAGTGGAATATTATTCAACCACAAAAAGGAATAAATTTCTGATACATGCTACAAAAAAACAAAAGTGAATACTAAGCGAAATCAGCCACACACAAAAGGACAAATACTCATATATTATTCCACTTAAAATGAAATATCTAATATAGTCAAATTCGTAGATAGCAAATAGATTATCAATTACCAGGGACTTGAGAAGAGGAAGGGCTGGCAGTTTTTGCTTGATGGGTACAGAGTATCTATTTGGGGTGATGAAAAATTTTGGAAATAGATAGTGACGATGATTACACAGCATTGTGAATGTAACTGGTGCCACTAAATTATATATTTAAAATGACAAATTTCATATATATTTTATCACAATAAATATAGTAGAAAAGCTTCCAGTTACCTAATTGTAAACTTGATTATATCTGTATCTAATTTTGAATTTGATCATATTTGTATCTACTAGCATAATGAGACATCTAGGAGGATGCTGTGGCCTTGGTTCAAGGTCATCCTCTCTTTGAATTTCTTGGCTTTCCCTAATGACAGCAAGATGGCAGCTGCAGCTCTTCATACCGTATTCACGTTCAAGGTAGAAAGAGAAGAAGGGGGAAAAGTTTTTTTCAAAATTTTTTGGATAAAAAGGTCAAATCTGTTTTTTTTTTTTCCAATCCCAAAAACATATAAAGGTTTTCCTCAAGCTATAATAAATTTCCACCTGTATCTTACTGGCCAGAACTGTATATCAAAACCATCCCAAGCTGCATGACATGGGAGGCTGGCAAAGGAGCACTAAGCTTTTCTAGCCTTAGTAATGGAGGCAGCAGGAGATGGGTTGGAAATGACTGTTAAGAGAAGAACTTCATCTGGCACAGTGACCAAAAAAAGAGGTGAAATCAAGAGTTTCTCCACCTGGGAATTGACATTTTAGACTGGGTAGCTCTTTGTCGTGAGAGGCTGTTCTATGCATTGTGGGACATTTAGCAACACCCCTGGCCTCCACCCACTAGGTCCTCGTAGTCTTCCACTGCCCAGTTGTAACCACCAAAAATGTCTGCAGACATTGCCAAAGGAGAGAAATTGCTTCCAATTGAGAACCCCTGGGTTAGATGATCAGCTACAGTCTCATGGCCAGTAAGGGGTGAAGCTGAAGTTTGAACAGGACATCTGACTTGAGATCCTTTCCTCTCAGCCCTTCTCTGACCATCCTGAGCAATTGAACAAATGGCCCTGTAGCTAAATAGGGGCTACATACCACCTGAACTGAGATACCACTGACCATGCAAACGAAGCACCATGAAATCGTGTGCTGACTTGTCCATGTGCTTTTCCTGAGTGCCTTTAATTTAACCACAACCCCTTACAGTTTAGAGGGAGTAACAAAACTCACCCCTGCACAACAAATCTTATCCCTTAGTACTTAATTCTCTCATAGGGAGTATTTAAATTTTTTTTTTGTTTGTTTGTTTCTCTTTTGAGAGAGCAGTACAGAAAATGGAGATGAGAAACACTGCTATAATCGCAGAAACTTGGTGGAACAAGGAATATGTTTCAGAGAAGGGGAGGAATATTAACTTCCTAAAAGGAGATAATACGGGATCTCTCGAATATGAATAGTGAGTGGATTTTAAAAGTCCTGCTGAGTATTTTTATTAGATGCATCTCTTTACCAGTCTCTAGTCATTGCAGATAATTTGCTTTCGTTTTCTCTGTTCATGAATGTAGTAAATTTTTGTATCAATCTCTTTTTGCCATATTTTAGTTGCATTGGAATATGCCTTTGCAACAAGTAAATAACCTACCTCTTTTTCATATCATTACTCAAAGAAGCATGTGCTCTGTTTTCTTTAAGAAATACAACAGTCTAGAAATACACTTTTAGTATTAAAATGTCTTTGGGTTATCAACTGATTACTCACATCACAGAATAATAAGTAAATATAGTGAGGCAAACAAGTTTAGAAGCAGTAAAATTCAATAGATTTAGATTTGATTCCTTGACTTTGGGCAAGTTGGGTAATCTCAGTGAACCTCAGTTTTCTGGTCTTCAAAATGGGGACAATGTTGAGACAAGAATTAAAGAAGATACTACATGCCAACTGCTTAACAGAGAGCTTACCGCTTAGTAAGTGGTTAATATGTAGCAGCAATTGGCAATTATATCTGTAAATAATATTTAGTAAAGCCGTCTTATTCTGGTCTAGAACCAGTGGTCTGAACAGGGACTGGCCCAAATCAAAGTTATCTAAAAGGTCCCTTTTTAATCACTGGTTGGCTCAGGAGATTAGGCTGGGATTGACTGGAAATGTTCTGAACCTAACCGTAGTTCTTCCCAATCACAAAGACAAGATCCCTGAAATTCATCTAGGAGAGAAGCGACTCTGGACTCTGTGCACCTCCCTGGTAGTCCTACTGAGGACTAATGCTATCCACTACTTTGGGCAAATCACTTAACATCTGTTTATCAACATGCTCCTTTAAAACATCGGGATGATGATATCTGCCTTTCCTCCCTCATGAGATAACTTTTGGAGAGCAGATCAATTCATTCATCTATACCTAGTCTGTGCAAGGAGGAATAAGACACAAGTCCCACCCACACAAAGTTTATATCCTGGCTTATGTGGCACCTGGCCAGAGGATCTTTGTTATTTAAAATCCTTTGCCTAGTGCTTAACACAAAGCAAACACTTGGAAAGTAATTAGTTTTTATTGTTATTCTCCAAAATACATCAATTTATGAGACACTTTAAATGTAATGCTGATTGATGACCTTAGGAAAGTGGATGCTCATTGTTGCCTGGGTATCTGAAGTGGGTCTGATTGAAGAACTCGCTGTACTTCTGGGTACACAATTTACTTGTCTATTGATATTGGATAAGACAGTGTTCAGAGAATATTTGGCTTTTATAGTGAATCAGGTAGAGATGGACACTAGATCACTTTTGAGAGTAACTATTGTTTGTGTTTTAAAAATCTCTTATTTGAAAGTAACTTTACTATTAAGACTTAAAAAAAAAACAAAACAAAAAATTAATTTGAGTTAATAAAGCTATAGTTGGGGTTGGGAAAGGTGACCTGTAATTCTTTCTGGACTTTTATCCTCTTGACACTTTTTTTAGGTCCTAAAATATATGTGAGATATCATAATAACATTAAGGAGATACAAGAAAATAAGCCGTAGCTTTATTTTATGTTTATACTTCATCTAGGTGTAAAGCAAATGGTTCATGGGATATAGCAGCTGCTTTTATATGGAGGGTGGTTTAAAAATCAGTATAACAGCTAAAAACTACTGTATTTGCTAAAAAACCATATATTCCAGACTAAATTTTAGCCTAGGAAATTGTTATTAATTCAAATATGTAAAGACTCACAGGATAATTTTATAAAATGTTTATAGCTATGCATTACCCTGACACTCTTAACCAAATTCCATAATTTTTTTCTTACTTAGATACAGCTAGTACAAATGACTATTAAGAAATGAGTTATAGTTGTGGCTGGTTCCTAACTATTTGACTTGAAAATCTTACTATCTTTTAACCCATCTCTCAAAAACATAATCAAATATGTATTTTCATCTCTCTGAAACATTTATAAATCAAGTAAATGTTCCTCTTCCCCTAAAACTCCGTGTAGTATAAACTTCTTTTTCACTTCTTAGGTATAGTAAGGAATTCTTAGTACTGGCTTTTGAGATTCAATAGGATCAACAGAGGTGATGGAGATGTTCAGTGAATGGCTCTTACATGGATGTACTAATAAATGCTCCTTGAAGTATTTATTCTCATGTCTTATATCATTTGACACAACCATGCAACCAGTTCTGCATGGGGTTGCCAGTTTCTGGGTAGTGTCATTCTGATTTGGACTTCTACAGGCATGGTATCAACTGAGCCAAGGAGCATTCTTATCTTCTCCTTTAAAATAGAACTTTAGGGCTGGGCGTGGTGGCTCAACACCTGTAATCCTACCACCCTGGGAGCCTGAGGTGGGAGAATCACCTGAGATCAGGAGTTCAAGACCAGCCTAAGGGAGAGCCTGAGACCCATCTCTACTAAAATTAGAAAAAACTATCCAGGCACTGTGGCAGGTACTTGTAGTCCTAGCTATGCGGGAGGCTGAGGCAAGAGGATCACTTGAGCCTAAAAGTGAAGTTGCTGTGAGCTATGATGCTAGGGCACTCTAGCATCAGGGGGATAGCTTGAGGACAACAAATGAGACTCTGTCTCAAAAACAAAAAAAAAACCAGAACTACATTGAAGGACATAAGTAAAATATTATGTTCAAAGAAACATTCTGTTTAATTAGGGGATATATGATAGCACTAGAGCTAAAGAAATTCATGTGTCTAGGTGTAGTTAAGTGCCTCACTAACATTTAGCTATTCTCGGCCACTATCATTCAAACCCAATGGGTCTTGCTGGGCTTAAGTCCATCCCAACTTGAATACAGAGCCTTCCAGAACTTGTCTATTTGAAGCTCTCTGGGAACATTTCTAAGGGGCCTTTCACATCTAATAATCATGACTTTTGTCTGCTGGTTTTCAGTTTAAAACAGGGAGGAAGTGCAATTGTAAGACTAAAGATATATTTGCTTTCCTCAAGTTAGTTAGTTTTCTCATCTAATATAAAACATATAGAAAGAGAAATTTGAAAAAAGTTGATACCACTAACCCCATCAAAGAGGAATCTCACTGAATCTCACTGCCACTTCTCAAATGCCTGCAACTTCCCTGTATCTGCTCTAGATTCAGTCTCTCTTATATATTGAGAGTCATCTCTTTCCTCAGAACTAGTTAAATAAAAAATTTACTCACATACAGCATTACATAGTATTAAAGTAGAAACACAAGATTTTTTTTCCCACAGTGTACTGTTGTGCATTTTATCTACTAGGGTAATTACATAACTTACTAGTCTCTGTAAACACCATTTCTTGTAAGGACATTAAAAACCATCCTTGTATGCCCTTCCAAAGGAAATGAGAGAAAAGTTTCCCAAAATGTCACCTGCTTAAGAAGTTAACTAAAAGTTCTTTGCTGAGGAAGTTGACATTGAATCCAGTTTGGAATGTGCTCTGCAGCGTACATAGCTGGCACAATGGGACCAGTACAGGCATTAAGAGCAATTCCAGCCACTCAGAATTGGGAGGGGGGGGGTGGCGCTGAGAGGAGGAAGTGGAAGCTGTGGTTGATTTCATGCTCCTCTGGCTCTCTCCTTGTACCCTCAGCACAGCCCAGGGATGCCCTGGCAGGGGTGAGAGGCAGCTGGATAGATTAGGAAAGGCCTTTTGTCCCTTCCATTATCTCACAGACCATATTTGGGGTGACAGATGCAAAATGGACAGGAATGACTTCAGACAGGTCCAGCTCAGGTCCTAACACTTACTCTTGGTTAGCAAGCTTCATGTTTTAATTGTTTGGAAATGTTAGACAAAAATAGGCAGAATTTTGTTTATTATAAGTTTTAAGGAGAGCTTTACTCCCCCTTGCTCTCCCCTAGTAAAATCTTCAACCTTTATTTTAATACTTAATGCTAAGTTGTATTTTTATGTCCTGTTGGAAACAACCACAAGATTTTTTTTTTCTTACTCATTCTGGGAAAAAAAAAAATTCTGGCCAAGGGTGATATGGAAAACTTCTGCATTAAAAATAACACCCTAAGTAATCCAAAAGGGAAATTAATTTTCACTTTGAAGGTGTTCACTAGCACAAACAGTAAAATAATGAGTAACCTGGCTCTCCTGAGAAAATGCCAACTGGTGCCTGCTGCTTCCCATTGGGTTCTGGGTGTAACAAGCCTCTGTCCCTGCCCTAACCTTGACTTTATGTCAGGAGACTTTTAAAAAGGACTTTTTTTTCCAAGCAATTAGAAATAACCTATTGTGTGATTAGACATCAACTTTTCCCATTGTTAAGTCAATGATAGTCAGAAGCTATCACTGTGTTAAAAATAATAGCTCTATGCAAGGCAATCTGGAGTAGCAAGGATGTTCAAGTTGACGCTGCTTGTTTTACAGCTCTCCAGGGGCAGGAAGTATGATGGAGTACCCATTCACACCCAAATGCACAGGTCAATCTCCTTGGGGATAGGTTTGTTGGAAATTCCATGGCTCATCTAGAGGCAATGAAATCTATCAGTAATTTTACTCTTAAACATTACAGCAGATTTGAAAGTATATGTAATACGAAGTAATTTATTCATCTTCTATAATGTTCCACATAACATAAAAGCTGGAAGTTGAAAAGAACAAAGGTCCTGAGCAAATTCTTAAGTGGATAATCATTTACTGAAAAATTAGAAGTTGATCTCGGAATACCTTTTTACAGAACTGGCTTGTTGAAACAATTCTCTTCTGTGTCACTTTCCAGCCAGATTGACTTAGCTTAGTGTTGTTTACTCTTTGCAGGGTAATACAGACTCTGCTACTTTGAGCTCCTCACCTCAACCCTCATACCCACAAAATTCATAAATATCTTTATCTGTGAATGGTTTTCAAGAGTAATAGCATATATGGATCACTCTGTGAATAATCATAGCCATACAGGTTTTTTAAAGGTTTACAGTTCCCCCATCCCCCAAAAGAAAATGCCTAAGCGCAACTATATTCAAACTAGTGTTACATTTGACTAGAAAGATATCTGCTTTTGAGAAATGGAGCTATCTGCCAGAAGTATTTTGGCAATAGAGGTTGGGGTGCAGAGGGTGGAGAATCAAAAACTGAACAGAAGACAAAATCAAAGGAGGAAGAAAACTCATGTGAGTGCATTATCTTCCCTTGCATGTTAACATGAAAGTAACAATTAAAGACCCCAAAATGTTCTTGGAAAATCTCCTGGGAAGGAAAAACCCAAAAATCTATGAAAACTTTTTAAAAGGGATATATAATATGTATGTGACCAAGTCATCTGAAAGGAGCTTTAAGAAACATCTCTCTCTACCCCCAATTCTCAAAATATCTAAAATGTATTTTAGGACATTAACCCAATCACTTTAAATATATATCTTCTCGATTTAAAGTGTATATTTTAAGTGTTCTTATCACAAAAAATGATATTTGAGGTAATACATATGTTAATTTAGCCATTAATGACTCAATTTAGCCATTCTACCATGTAAACATTTCAAAACATATGTACACAATAAATCTGTACAGTTTTTTGTCAATTAAAATAAATTATTTATCCTAAACAAAACTAATACATAGAAATTTCCAGTTAGTATTTAAGAAAACCCAAGGTCACTACTAACAGCTGTTTGTAACTTTATGGAATGCTGGCGTATCAAAGGGTGTTTGTGATCCTTCCCTCTACGCTTCTCTGATAGTCTGACTCTCTCAACTGAAGTGACTATTTTACTAATTGTTTCCAGTTTTCCCTCTTGCTGTCTCTGGACTATACTATGAATTTTGTGCTGTACTAGTGACTATGCCTGATGGCAGATTTCCTAGAGGACTATTGATGAATACTGCCATAAGGAATTCACTTTTTCTTTTCACAGGTTTATTTGTATAATTTATAATTTTAACCTATGTTTTAATTCAAGGAGAGATTATTTAAAAGGCTGCTTCAGGCATAGTATATAGGTAATCCAGGTCATTATCTTTACATAAGTTGTTTGTTCTTGTCCTTAAGTAAAAACCAGTGTTTTATTTATACAATTATTTTGATCTTATAAGCCATTATTAATAGAGAAAGGCAAGATTAGCATTCCATATTTCCCCATACTGCTCTCAAGGTGTCTTATTTATAGTCATGCTTATCTATATATTCAATTGTATTTATAATATTTTCTATAGACTTTGGTTTAATTTATGTGTATATGTGATTGTACATGGATATATATATATATATATATTTAAACTTGGGGAAAAAATAAAATAATATTACCAATCTTGTGATAGCATAAGCAATTACAGATAGAATTTAACATAACAGGTCTATTAAAATGAGGTCTAAAGAGTATTAAAGGATTTATTGGACAAACTATGTAAGACACCAATCCTCAAGTTCATTAATTCTCTTTTGTATGTTGAAAGAAAAAACATGTTAAAAAGTAGTTTGGCAACATATGAAACAGAATTAATGAACTTGAGGACTGAAGTGAACAAATTAACCAGTATATAGGTGAGAAAGAAGAAAGACCAAAAAATGTGAGCATATTTTTTTTAAACTGAAGATAAAATAAATATGTCTTACATATATTAAAGCAGAGTCACAGGAGAGAATAAAGCTAATCAAGGAGCGATAATGACTAAGAAATTTCTGGAAATTCTGAAAATTATGAATCCATGGTTTCTGAAAGCACAGTATTCTCAAGCAGGATAAATAAAAAGAAAATCAATACCTAGCACAGTAGTGGCTCTATTACACAACAAAGAAAAACATTTTTAAAAGTGCCAGAGAACAAAGAAGTGAAAGTTCATTTCATGGACAGCGGACTGCTCAACAATGATAACAGAAAACAGAAGACAATGGAATGACACATCTGTGCTGAGAGCAAGGAGCCATTCCTATCAAGCATGAGAGCATTTAATCAAAAACTGAGACTTTATCACCAATAGACTCATACTGAAACTGTGAATCTAAAGTTTATTCCTCAAAACAATGATATTCTCTGATGACAATTCAATTAAGGTAGAGGTTAATAGAGGAAGGATATTTTAAAAATTCTCATTGTTGTAAATAGAATACTTAATCATTCATTGATCGATTAAGAAATCATAATGGATTTTCTTAAATGCTTAAAGCTAAATTGTAATGAAAACTACCATATCAGAATTAACATTTCAAGGGAAATTATCAGCCATAAATGCTTACATTAGAAAAGAAAGCCTGAAAACGAACTGAGCACCTATCTTATTTAGAAAATAATAAAAGAATAAACATAAAAGGAAATAAAAATAGCAGAATTTCAAAAATTGAAGGAAAAACTACTGGGAAAGTTAAAATTTTAAAGCTTTTTGAGAAACTTATAATAGGTCTTTGGAAAGATTGAGAAAAAAGGGTATAACTAATATAAGGATTAAAAAGCAAATATAGCACAGATTTTAAAAAGACTATTATGAGCAATTTTATGCAAATAAATTTGAATACCTGGATAAAATGAAATAATTCTCAGAAAAATGTAACTTATCAAAACTGAATTAAGAATTAGGAAACGGAATGGTCAAAGCAATTGGATCAGAATTTTAAAATCTTCCCATAGGAAAGATCAGGTCTCTTTAATTTTAAAGGTGAAACTACTAAGCATTCAACAGTTAATTTATGTCTTTCATAGACTTAAACAACAACCAGAAAATGAAGAAATACTCCTTAAATCATTCTGTGTAACCTGGGCAGCAAAAATAGACAAATACAATCTGAGAAAAGAAATTAATAGGCCAATCTCACTCAAGAACCTAAACCAACTATCACTAAATGGAATCCAGTGGAATTGTTAAAAAAAAAAAAAGTTTATCATGACCAAGAATGCAAGATAGTCAGAGTCTTCTTCCCAAGTAACAGTGATACGTACACTGCACTGTTACCACTGTATGGTATTTAATGTATATAACATTTTGCATGGAAAATATATTTCATTATTCTTGTGCTCGGACATAAAAATTAACTCATGTAATAAAAAAATTTTAAAAAAGAATGCAAGGTAGTTTAACATTAAAAAATCTGTAATTATGATACATCAGAATGGATTAAAAGGGAAAAACCATATTTAATGCCAACAGATATAGAAAAAGCTTTGGATAAAGTTAGGCATTGATTCAGCATAAAAGTCTTAGCAAACTATAAATAGAAAAGAATCCTCTTTATGTGAATGATCAAATCCACCAAAACCTCAGTAAATATCATTTTTAATGATGAAAAGTTAAAAGTATCCCACTTAAAATTACAAATGGGGGGATGGCACCTGTGGCTCAGTGAGTAGGGTGCCAGCCCCATCTACTGAGGATGGTGGATTCAAACCCAGCCCCAGCCAAACTGCAACAAAAAAATACCACGGCATTGTGGCAGGCACCTGTAGTCCCAGCTACTCAGGAGGCTGAGGCAAGAGAATCACCTAAGCCTAGGAGGTGGAGATTGCTGTGAGCTGTGATGCCACAGCACTCTACCAAGGGTGACAAAGTGAGACTCTGTCTCTAAAAAAAAAAATTACAAATGGGACAAGTTTGCTCACTATCATGTTTCAATCACTCTTAAAACTAGAGTTTCTAGGGGCACCTATGGCTCAGTGAGTAGGGCACCGGCCCCATATACCGAGGGTGGTGGGTTCAAACTGGGCCCTGGCCAAAATGCAACAAAAAAAATAGCCAGGTGTTGTGGTGGGCACCTATAGGCCCAGCTGCTTGGGAGGCTGAGGCAGGAGAATTGCCTAAGCCCAGGAGCTGGAGGTTGCTGTGAGCTGTGATGCCACAGCACTCTACCGAGGGCAAGAAAGTGAAACTCTGTCTCTAAAAAAAAAAAAAAATAAAGGCATGAAGATTAGGAAAGGACAAATAAACCCATAAATATTTGCAGATAACATTATATACCTGTACATAGAAAATAACAAAAATATAAAAATATGGTAATAATAAAATTAGTAAGGTGGCTGTCTCTAAAACCAATATACCAAAATCAATTGTTTTTTAAAACTATGGCTATAATATAAAAAGTTACAATTGTTACAATTTATAGTTGCAACAGAAACAAGGTATCTGACAATAAATAAAATATTAAAATTTAATTGAAAGTTATTAGAGATGTAAATTAATGAAAAGATGTACCATGTTTATGGATAGTAACACTTTGTATAGTAAGGATGTTTAGATTTAAACCCAGCAGAATTTTTTGTAGACTGAGCAAGCTAATTCTAGAATTTGTATGGAAAACAAAGGGCTAAGAAAAACTAAGACTCCTAAAGTATTGAGTATGACAATTTATAACATGTATTAAGACTTTTTATAAAGCCATAATCCTTAAAAGTGTAATGTTGGGGAGGAGGGGGGATTTGTGTGTTCTCACCACACAGGCACAATGTAAGGATAAATGGCACACCTCTTGGGTGAGGGACACAACTACAACTTAGACTCTATCTAACAAATGCCAACAGTGTAACCTAATCATCTGTACCCTCATATTAATCTGAAAATTTTTTAAAAGACTGTAATTCTGACAGAGAATTGGAAAAATTGACAAATAGAGAGTAACAGAATGGAACACAGAATAGACCCAAACATACGTGAAAACCTGACAGACAATAGAGGTAGAATTACAGATCAATGGTGGTAAGACATTAGCTATGACATGGGAGGGAAACAGAAGTAATTGTCAATTTTAGCTGGATTAATAACAAATGTGAAAGCAAAATTTAAAAAAACTTACAGAATGGAATAAGGAGTATCTTTATGATTTCCAAGGAAGGAAGGATGTCTTAAACAAAAAACAAAAAACAGCAAAGAAAAGAATGCTAATTGTGACAACATAAAAACTAAAAATGACCAATAAAAGAAAACACTTGGAAAAGTAAGAAGACAAGCCACAAACTGGAAGATAATTGCAATACACATTACTGACAAAGCATTAGATTCCAGAGTATACAATTAACTGCCACACATCAAATGACAAAAACCCATAGAAAATGAGCAAAAACGGTAACAGGCACAAAAAGTAAATGGCCAATGTATGGAAGGATGCTCATTCTCATCTGTAATAAGGAAAATACAATTTCCAACTGAAGTGAAATATAATTGTATACACTCTGAATTGACAAAAAAATTAACAAATCAGGTAGTGTCAAATGTTTGAAAGGATATGGGTCAACAAGATCTTTTATGGGCTGGGTGAGGTGGCTCATGCCTGTAATCCTAACACTCTGAGAGGCCGAGGTGAGCGGATTACTTGAGCTCAGGAGTTCGAGACCAGCCTGAGCAAGAGCAAGACCCCAGTCATTACCAGTTTTTAGCTGTTTTGCCAGTGCCTATAGTCCCAGCTATTTGGGAGGTAGAGGCAAAAGAATAGCTTGAGCTTAAGAGTTTGAGGTTGCTGTGAGCTATGATGGCAGGGCATTTTACTGAGGGCAACAAAGTGAGACTCTGTCTCAAAAAAAAAAAAAAACAAAACCAGAAACAAGATCTTTTATATACTCTCAGAAATGTAAGCCTGTATAACTGCTTTGGAAAACAGTTAGGCATTACCCGATACATTTGAATATGAGCAAACCTTACTCCTACATATACATCCGGATTTGTTCAGAGGAGCACAGTTCACAATAGCTAAAAACTGGTAATGACTGAAACATCCATCCTTTGATAGGAGACCAAATAAATAAATTATGGTTTATTACTTGGTGGAATATAATACAGTAATAAAAATTAATGCTCTTGATGAATGAACAAAATATGGTTTAGCTATACAATGAAATATTATTCTTTAGTATAAATTATAGAGTACAGTCATGTGACACATAGCAATGTTTCTGTCAATGAAGGACCTTATGGTCCCATAAGATTACTGTTCCTTTTTTATGTTTACATATGTGTAGATACACAAATATTCACCACTGTGTTATAGTTGCCTACCGTATTCAGCACAGTAGGTGGTACCACACAACCTAGATGTGTTGTAGGCTAGACCCTCTGGAGTGTGTGAGTACACTCTATGATGTTCACACAACAAAACCGCCTAAGAACACATTCCCAGAACATATCCCTGTCTCTAAGCAACATAAGGCTCTACTCATGCTACAACACAGATGAAACCTCGAAAAATCTATGCTGAATGAAAAAAGCCAGTCACAAAACACATATCATACGATTCCATTCATATGTAATGCCTAGAAGAGGAAAATACCAGGGCCATCCAGAAAGTATCCAGCCGTGTATATCTCTGTTTTTTATATTACGTGGGTGGATACTGTCCAGACAATTCCATATAGAGAGACAGAAAGTCAGGCTAGGGGATGGGGAAGCAGATAAGCAGGAGACTGGGAATGACTCTTAATGGGTACAAGATTTCTTTGGGAAGTGATGAAAATACTCTACAATTAGAAGATGGTGATGGTCACACAGCTTTAAATATACTGAAAGCTAATGACCTATACACTTTAATTGAATGAACTTTAAGGTTGTAAATTATATATCAGTAATGCTGTTGAAATGAGGACTCTACAATAACACACTGCAGCATAAATGAATCTTCGTTGAATGAAAAAAGGAAGTTCCAAAGGACAATATATAATATGATACCATTTCTATATAGCTCAAAAGCAAGCAAAATGAAATTATACTGTATATTTTTTAGAGATACATGATAGAACCATTTGGAATATTTCGAAAGAAGGATAAACATACAAAAGAGTAGCAACCTTGGGGGAAAGAGAGGGACGTAGAACAGGCGAAGAACCCATTTTAGTTCTTGAGTCAAATAACTATTTAAAAGTTTAAATTTTATTTTGATTATAATTTTTATATTTAATTTTTTGCATGTAGCAAATATTATATTGAAAATACAATAAAAGAAAAATGCTCTTAAAATAGCTATGTGGGCATACCACCAAAAAGCAAGTCATTTATGAAAGAGGAAATAAGATTGACCCCAGACCTCCCACACCTCTCTCAAAGTCAAAGACAATGCAGCAGTGCCTACAAAATTCTGAGGAAAACAATGAATAACTTGAAAATTGTAAGATTGCTTGAGCTCAGGAGTTCAAGACCAGCCTGAGCAAGAGTGAGACCCATCTCTACTAAAAATACAAAAACTAGCTGGATGCTCTGGTGGGTGCCTCCTTAGTCCCAGCTACTCGAGAGGATCACTTGAACCTTGGAGTTTGAGGTTGCTGTGAGCTTTGACACCACTACCGCACACTACTGTACTCTAAACTGGGGGCAGACTCTCTCAAAAAATAAAAATTAAAATTAAAAGCACCAAATTATCTGCCTGGGATAAATGCAGCAGGTAGTAAGCATGAAAAAAATGAAAGAAAGCAAAATCCATGAGCCTTTCTTGGAATAAAGATAAATAAAAACTATTGTATAACAAAATCTAGGCAACTAAGTAGATGAATCCAGGAGTGTAGAACGGAGAAGACAGGACATGGGAAAGTACAATAGCGAGCGCCAAATCATTCAAAATGGAATCAGTAGTAAACAACTTAAATTATGGTCTCAGAAGAAAATGTGAATGGTAAAACCCCAGACATTATAAAGAACAGTATAACTAACAAAAATGCGGTTGGAAGAGGGAGAGAAGGAAGAAAGTGAAAGGATGTATCTTTTCTAAAATTTTACAACCATTTGATAGATATTGTGCGAAACTGGACATAATTTAGAAAATATGTTGCTTGCTTGCTCTGCAGTACATGGACTAAAATTGGACAGATACGGGGAAGACGAGCGTGGCTCCTGCACACACAGGGTGGCACGTGTATTTGTGAAATGTTCCATATTTTCAATTTCAAGTGAAATTATTTTTCTTTTTCTTCTCTAAAATTTTACAGAAATATTTAGTGCAGTACGATATTTAACAATCAGTTCCCACCCCTAAATTTTGATGTTCAGTATCTGATACATTGTATCTTCGGTAATTTAAGATTTGTTTACCGATGTGAAAATTATTTAAGGCATAGACTTTAAAAGCATTTAAAAAACTAATAGGGATAAAAACTACATGTGATGTGAAATAAATTTAATTATTCCAATTAACTTTTATGTTCCAATTGCCTTTTATCAGAAAAAGTGAAAATAAAAAATATATTGACTCTTCGCTAGTATCTGTCACTAGAGGAGTTATTAACACTTGGAGTGAGCAGGTTTTTGATGTTAGGTCTGCCAGGCGCATTGTAAGAGGTTTGGCATCTCTGGAGAATGCCAAGGTCCCCATAATTGTGACAACACAGAACGTGTGCGCGCATTTCTAAATGTATTCTGTCAGGAATTTGCACTGCCTTGCATGGAGAACCACTGCTGTAACCTCTTAGAGTTTTTCATACCCTGTCTATTAAATTTAAAGCAACTAGTTAGAGAATTAAAATCTTGATTTTAAAAATCTCAAAAAGGATGCCAGAGGTGTTGGTTCAAACCCAGCCCCAGCCAAAAACTGCAAAAAAAAATCTCAAAAAGGAATCATTTGCTTGAAAGTCATTGTTTCATATTGGTGTCCTGTTCTTTCGTTAAACTAAAATAAAAATAAATTGAATACAGGATAAGCGACTCAGCACCAGGAGCACAGTGGCTACTGCACCAGCCACGTACACCGAAGTTGATTGGTTCAAACCCGGCCCAGGTCAGCTAACCAACAAATGACAACTGCAACATCAAGTAGCCGGGTTTTGTGGCAGGTGCCTATTGTCCCAGCTACTTGGGAGGCTAAGGCAAGAGAATTGCTTGAGCCCAAGAGTTTGAGGTTGCTGTGAGCTGTGATGCCACAGCATTCTACTTAGGGTGACAAACTGAGACTGTCTCAAAAAAAAAAAAGAAAGAAAAAAAAATATATATAGGATAAGCCCTCTTGTCTATGGGCTAAAAATATATATATATAGAATAAGCCCTCTTACACCCATTAACCATTTGCATTAACAAAAACAGGGAATCTGAAAAATACTTTGCACTTTGCCTATTTTTATTGTGATTATACATATAAAACATAAAATTTGCCATTTTAACATGTACTGTTCTATGGATTAATTATTACATTCACATTATTGTGCAACCATCACCACTTTCCATCTCCAGAACTTTTTTTTTCTTTCTTTTCTTTTTTTTTTTTTTTTGTGGTTTTTGCCCAGGGCTGGGTTTGAACCCACCACCTCCAGCATATGGGACCAGCACCTTACTCCTTTGAGCCACAGGCACCGCCCCATCTCCAGAACTTTTTCATCTTCCCCAACATACAGGCATTTGGCATTTACAAGTCTTTTAATTTGAGGCCAATATCTTTTCTTTGAGAATGGTCACTTGATTGGAATTCCCCCTGGCCACCTTCTTTGCATAGACTACCACTCTCTAGGATTTACAGTTTCAATTTTAAAAAATGAAACAAGAAGTGAAAGACACTTGGGAAGGAATCTGAGTGCAGAATCCTCCTAGATTCCTCCCCGTCTCCGCCCACAATAGTACTACACATATGGTCCTATTCAGGGCTATTTGGAAAGCAAATTTTGAATTGCCCTACATTTATCCAGTCATTCCAACATACTCAATCTAGCTTTTATAGCAACAAAAAAATTTGATGTATTTGTATGTTATTGGTTTTCATAACATTAAATTAAATGATTTTTTTAGAGTTTCTGAGTTCCAACACAGCTGACTCATAGAAAGCATGCAGCTAAACTAGTGGGGACAGAAGTGTGGGGCATCTAGAGAGCTGTCTGCTTGCCGTGAGAGCCTGAAGTGAAGGGTGTCACTTATGAAATGATCTGTCAAGTCAGATATTAAAATAATGGATTAAAAATAGCATGCATACCTGTGATGGTTAATTTTGTGTGTCATCTTGACATGGGGTACCCAGACATTTGGTCAAACATTATTCTTAGCGTGTTTGTTGATGAGGTTAATATTTGAATAGGTAGACTAAGTGAGGCAGATGGCCCTCCCGCATGTAGATGTGCCTTGCCCAATCAATTGAAGAGGTGAACAACCTTCACCTTCAGGAAGGCTGAAGAAGGGGGAACTCCTCCCAGTTGCTTTGAGCTGGGACACCAGTTTCTTTTTGACCTTTGGACTTGAACTGAAGCATCAGCTTTGGGTGAGGTCTCCAGTCTGCCAGTTTTCGGACTGGAAATACATATTAACTTCCCTGTTCTCCAGCTTGCCAATTATAGCTTGGGGCTTCTCAGCCTCCATAATTGCATGAGCCAAATCTTGACAATAAATAAATCTGTTTATATATATCTATCCTATGGATTTTGTTTCTCTGGAGAACCCTGAATAATACAATACCAGACACCTAAATGCAATGTGGATCTTAGAACAGAAAAGACATTAGTGGAAAAACCAATGAAATTCAAAACAAGTCTAGAATTTGGTAATAGTAGTGCACCTGTGTTGGTTTCGTATTTGTGACAAATGTGCCATGGTAATGTAAGATGTTAACAACAGAGGAAGTTGGTTGAGAGTTAAATGAGAACCCTGTATTATCTTTGCAGAATTTCTGTAAATCTAAGATTATTCCAAAATAAAAACTGCTTTTAAAAATAGCATGTACCATATGATCTCTGTCTCACCGAAACCACTGCAAACTATCTATCCCTTTGTATTTATGCATTTTATTTGCCAAATCTCAGTAACCTTTACTTTGGGAAATATTTGCTTCTTTTCTTATACCTTTATAAATTGCTTAAAGTTTTTTTTAAATGACCATACATAGCCTTTTGCTAAAGCAATGAAGTATTCTTTATAAAATTTGGGGCTATTGGACAAGGTGACTTCTAAAAGTCATCCAAACTATAAAAGCACTATGCTGCTTGATCTGGGGGTATTTTTCAATAGCACGGTTTCAGCTAGAACACTTTCCTTAGGGACACGACCATGATTTTTATGATGAGGCTCCAAAGTTAATGCTAATGCCATAGGACTAGAGAAATGCCAGGTTGTATGAGCATAAAAGTATATTGTTCTTGACTGTCTTGGTCTATTCAGTCTGCTATAACAGAATACCATAAACTGGGTGGCTTATAAACAGAAATTTATTTCTCATAGTTCTGGAGGCTGGGAAGGCCAAGATCAAGTTGCCAACGGATTCAGTGTCTGGCTGCTTCCTGGTTTATAGACGTCTATCTTCTCACATGGTGGAAGGGGCCAGTGAGTTTTCTGGGGTCTCTTATGTATAAGGATACTAATCCCAATCCATAGGTCTCTACTCTCATGACCTAATCATCACCCAAAGGTCTCAGGTGGGGAGGAAAATTTGCACTTGTGAAGGTTCCTGCATGATAGTGATGCTGCAGGCCCAGAAACCACACTGTGTGAATTACTGATCTACACCCTACAGAACCCTGGCCAGTTTTCTAATTCCCTGTGCAAAGAGGGAAAAATGAAATGTAGATATTCAATGTCTAGAACTTAGCCATAAAGTTAAATAACAAAAGAATATGCATGTTTTGTTTTAAACTCAAGATATACAGGCTTTTTCTTATAACCATTTTTTTCATTCAAATCGATTTTATAGTCCAAAAGTAAAGCTAAAACTGCTAAAAGAGAAAGACTATTGATATTTCTATCAGACTACATAAAAAGGTTAATTATGGCATGCGCATCTCAAAAGATCTCCCTGCCATGTGAGCCATCTCCAGAAATACTTGCCATAGAACTGAAATAGAAATGATTATATGAGTAAATTATCACCCACACTCCTTGCATGCATCATTTCATACCACAAGCCTTTTCTCTTTTCAAGGAATAATGGTTTTACATTTTACTTTGTGATGGCACTCTAATTGCTAAATATAATAGGGGCATTATGCTACAGAGTTAAAAGATTCCAAGTAAAAGATAAGTCAAATATAGTAATCTCATCTAGCCAATGAGTCTTTAAAGTATGTTATTTTTTCCCAGCTGTCCCCCAATTGTGAACTCTCACAGAATCATTGAAACTGAATACTAAGGCCGAGGAAAGCTAACAGGGATACTAGAACACTTTTAGTCTATGAGTCTGTAACTAGGACCCACTGGCCAAATCTAGCCCACCACTTGTTTATGTAAATAAAAATTTTATTGAAAAATAGGCATGCCCATTTTTATTGGAAAGCAGCCCTGCCTGTTTGTTTACATTTTCTGTGTGGCTGCTTTCACATTGCAGTGACACTGTTAAAGAGTTGCAAAACAGACCATGTGGTCCAAAGCTGAAAATATTTATTATCTCGCCCTTTACCAAAAAGTTTGCTGACTCCTGCTGTATTGCAGCCTACTTCCTTGACAGATTAGAAAACTAACCCACAAGAGAGAGAAAAGGGTAGATCAAGTTCATACATTCAAACAGAAACAAGGTTGCAGAATGCCAAGCATCACCCTCAGCAAGTACCATTGAATTGGGAAAAGGTTTGGTGCCCCAAAGAAATAGTCACAGCTGCCCTTCATGTATTAGTAGTGAAGGACACATTGGGGTAAGTTTGCATCTTATTACAGCTTTCAAAGGGCCCCTCCAAATGTCAAACCCAAAAGAGCATCAATGAGACAGAAGTGTGCTTTGATGTTAGTCCAAAATGTATTGATGCCATTTTTTTCTCACACATGTATAAAGCACATTAGCTGCCTAACATTTGGGGCTGGCTTCTAACAATGAGGAAGGTCCTTTTTCATTAATGAATCATCAAGATCCTCTTTTCTTTCAGAAAATATACTAACATTCTGTCATGAAGTGTTCTCCAGAATATCCAGAGCTTTCAATAGAATGTGCCTGGTGGTGTGAATTCTTTTCTCAAGTTAATTAGATTCACCAAATTGACCAAAGCATATGAAAGTGTTGTTTCCATAACTATATTTATGTAATTTATATATCCAGACCTAAAATAAAACGATACAATAGTGCTAGGTGACCCCCTAATTTCTCTCATTTGTATGTTAAGGAAAATATCTGTGCTGTAAATGAGCATAGGACTCAGGAGTCCTATGGCTTCAGGTAAGTGCAAAAAGATGTACAGGGAACTGAAGAAGAGTATTTCACGAAAAGGACCATTTGCGTCAGCTCTTTATTGGGTATCTCCTCTGTGCCAGGAACCCACCGTGCTGACACTGACACACAAAAGGGTAAGGGGAGCTCACAGTCTGACAGGGGAGGTCACCATCTAAAGACACAGAGGAGACCCTCCGCAAGCCGCGAGCTCTACCATGGGGAGAACACGGGAAGATGTTTGAGTCAGGCCCTGGAAGATGAATAGGGGCTTGCCATGTGGATGTATACATTCCAAGAAAATGAAAACTCCATGTTAGTGTTTTTAATTCTCT
This sequence comes from Galagoides demidoff, assembly GCA_963574575.1. Taxonomy (NCBI): domain Eukaryota; kingdom Metazoa; phylum Chordata; class Mammalia; order Primates; family Galagidae; genus Galagoides; species Galagoides demidoff. The sequence goes on along the minus strand of CAUYQV010177408.1, from coordinate 41,646 downwards.
TGGAAAATGTTCTTGACCCCTTAGTCTTATTTCAATATTCCCTCTTTGGAGTTCCCATAGCTTATATCTATCATCAGACTTGTCTTTCTGCCTGGGATTCAGTAGGAATTCAGTAAATGAATGAATAGTGAGTGGATGAGTGAGGAAGGGAGTTAAGGGACATACAAAAGGCAGAGGTGTGAACCAGTGCCAGTTCCATTTAGGGAACTGCTATGTGGCGGGATGACAGGGTATCAGGAAGATGGGAGACTTCCTGGGAGATGAGGCTAAAGAGGTAGATCCGGGTAAGATTATGGAGGGCCCTACATACCACCCTCGGAATTGGATTTTATCAGTTATTACAGCAATTCCATGTTGGTCCATACTATGTGCCAATCCTGTGTTAGTCTCAGGAGATACAAGATTCAGCCCCTGTCCTTGCAGGGCTTACCATTTCCCTGAAGCCATATTAACTGAATAGAGCATGGGGTCTGGATGCAGACTTGCCAGAGTTCCAGTTTTAATTTACCCCTGTGTGGTCTTCAGTTTCTCAATGCTTCAGTTTCTTTTTCTTTTTTGCAGTTTTTGGCCAGGGTTGAGTTTGAACCCGCCATCTCCAGCATATGGGGCTAGCATCCTACTCCTTTGAGCCACAGGTGCCACCCTGCTTCAGTTGCTTTATCTATAAAAACTAGAGTAATAAAAAAACCCTACCTCATAGTTGCTGTGATGATTAAAATGGGATAATATATGTAAAACTGCCTGGCACATAGGAAGTATTCAATAGTTATTAGGCACCCTTATTGTTGGGGGGAAAAAGACATTGAACAAGTGATTAAAAGTGTGATAGTTACGAAGGTGAAACCCATAATGCAACGATAATGTAATGGTGGCAGATGGTCGTGGGCCACCGACAAGATCTGCACAAAGAAGGCCTGTCTAGTGGAAGCCTGAGTGGAACTGACCCAGGAGGGAGGCAGCAGCCAGCTCATGGGGGAGGGGGCGGTCTGGTGAGTTATGGTAAACTTTAGGGCTTTGTCCCAAGGTTACTTGGGACAAAGAAACACTGAAGGGATTAAGCATGGGAATGAACAAATCAGAGTTGTGTTTTTAAAAGATGGAGAGAAGTGGGCAGATTCAACAGATTATAGACATTGACTTGACAGGGTTTAGGGGTTGATAGACTGTAAGGTGTGGGAGGAAAGAAAAGTATAAGATCCCTCCTGGATTTCTGGATTGAAATGAACCATTGAATGAATAGTGTGCCTTTAACTCAGGAACATGAGAAGAACAACTGACTTTTAGAGCAGTGGAAGCCAGCATGGATGAGCATATAAATGAGCTGCAACCCATGTGTGGATGAGATTGCCAACCACAGGAAGTAATGTGAGAAAACAACCATGGGAGTAGAAGAGGAATCCAGAGGAGGCTGAGCAGGAGTAGGCAAAGAGGTTGGTTAAAAACTAGAGATGGTGATATCACAGAAACCAGGCAGGGAGGAGGAAGGAGGACTTGGTCAATGTTATCAAAGGCTGCTTCATTTCTTAATAGGGATTGAAAAATGATCCACTAAATTTGGGAATTGGAAGATCTCTGATCTTGATCATCTAAAATTCTCCTTGATCCTGAATATACTGATTTCTGAATATCCCCCCAGCTAGCAAACATTAAAATATACCAAACTTCACATTAAATTTACTTCATAATATATTTAGGGGATTAAAATATTTTCATTTTTAAATTACTACTAATTAACATGTCCTAAGTTTTCTCTTCGTATTTGAACCAATCGGTTTTCCTATCTCAAACATTTCGTAGGTTCTTGAAAAGCCAGAGGACCTAGGCCTTTTTCAGTAGTGTCTGTAAAAGGGAAGGTTACAAGGGGGATTGGAGCAAATGAATGATAGACTCCTTCACAAACATAACAAGGAAAGAAAGAAAAGAGAGGAACAGACAAAGATGGACATAATGTTCAGGCATGAGTTATTTAAGATGACAGCCTTTCATGAGGATTGGAGGGAAAAAGTAGCAAAAACATTGATGATGCACAAGAGAGTAGGAATATTTCATCAAAGTGCTGCTTAAGGAGACAAAAAGATAAAAAGGGATCCAGAATGTAAATAGGATTCACCCTCTTTAACGTCCGTCTTTCTTTGGGTCCAGATGGAAGGAGAGGAGGACAGGTGGTGGATGGACATCCCCATCCACACCCTGAAGATATCATTATTAACAAGTAACTCCACCACCACCATTTCACATTGTTCTTATAAATATCAGAGACTACAATAATGGCAGTGGGTGAGTCCAGCAGTTAACAACACTATGTTTCATAAATAATTCCAAATTACTTTGCGATGCAGAGTGCTATGCAGATGTCTGTTGGGGTTTGGTCCCTGGTTCCTTTGTTAGTCAAGAAGAGGTGAGTACTCTCTGAAAGTGAAATGCACACCTGTGTCAAGCAAATTGATTTGTCAAAAGCACCATCTGATAGATTAGTTGATTACCACAGAGAAGGCAGGAGGTATATGCGAAGTGCATTAACTCTTTGGGGCCATTGGGCAACATTAGTAAATCATTGAAACAAAACTAAATGGTTCCCCTAATGGCCTTGAGAATCACCAGTGGTCCCGGTGCTCACTTGCCCTCTGAGATTTGGGATGATTACAAGTGCTTTTCAAGAGCTAGGTCAGTGCCCCAATTCCCACCTTACAGATAGGGAAACTAAAGTTTATTCTATTATTCAAGTTCTGTTAATGACAGTTTAGATTAGATATTAGCCAGTGAAGGTGGCTAGCTAATAATTAGTATTGCAGTGCTGATATCACTAGGCATTCCAGGGATCATCTCAGTAAATGTCTGTCATTCAAAATGTAATTGTTTACAGTGAAATACTCCCACAGAGTAGACAAGTATTTCCAATAAGATTGACTTGAATGGTCTTTGGCAAACATTTTAGTTGTGGCTTTTTGTTTTAGATGGTTGTCAACTGTAGAAATAGAAATCAAAATTCAAGTCAATGAAGGAGAGAGGAAATATTTTCATAATAGATGTTGGGAGTAGGTATCAAATTGTGTGAATGTGTTTATCAGGCTAATATGTTAAATAAATTAGATCATCTTTGGAGGTGTTGCTCAAGCTATGAATATTTTAGAGCTAAAAGGGGCCTTGATAAGGGTGTTTATTTTACAAATGAAAAAACTGCTTCTAAAGTGGCCCAGTCAGGCTTTTTGCTCTACACCTACAAAGCATGAAAGCCCAGATACTGGAAGGAAAAATAGAACAGGGGTCAAGAACTCCCATGTCTTCCAGGAGGGTGGGGAGCAGTGAGGGGGTGAGGGGGAATATATCATTGTTCATGGTCATTATTGCCCAAGTTTATTTTTTACAGGAGCCATCGATTCTTTTCAAAACCTACCTTTAGTTACCACACCTCTCCCCCTTCAAAGAAAAAGACAACAAATGTAGAAAAAGAAAAATTAGTTACCAAATGATAAGCATGTAAAAACTTGAGACAAAGAAGTTATATTTCAGAGGGTATCCACCTAGAAGCTTCAAAGTTTACTTGCATGGCCAATGGCTTCTAGGAATTTCTTGACTAGATGCCCAATTGTAAATTTCTCTAGAAAGAAAAAAACAAAAGCTGCAATAGTTAATTGTTCTCTGTAAGCAAAATTAAATCTTGATTATTTTTGATGATGCTTCCTAGTGTATTATGGGTGTGTATTATTAAAGCTTACATAGAAGAGAGATGGTCTATGTAATTCTTGCCTAAAATGGTAATTTTTTAGTCAGTGGACCAAGAATTAGGGCAGCTCAGGGTTCTGGGACTGCATGGAATGGGACATTGGTTTTGTTTGTTTGGTTTTTTTTTTTTTTTTTGGTCTTGGTCTTTGGTGATTAGATTTAGGAATTAAGTGCCAAATAGCCCATTTTAATCAACATTGGGACTTCCTCGTTGAAATCTTGGCTGAGTTCAGTGAGTTTTGCAAACACAGTGAAAGTTTAAATATCGGCAGAAGCATGGCCTGAAAAGGAAATTCAGATTTCTTGCCTAAAAAAGAAATGCATGCAATTATTAATCAAAATAAATATAATAAATTATTAATCAAATAATTAATGGTCAAATTATAATTGCATTAAACTATTTGAAAATTGAGCACTTCTCTAATACCTGTAAAGAATAGGTATTAGTGAATTCATTATTAATCATCCCTTGCATTATCTGGCATCTTAGACTTCACAAACTGCTTTCTCCTATTATGAGTTGGCTTGCTGTTTACAAGTGCAAGATGGGCAGGGCAAGTGTCATTAACCCCATCTAACAGGTGAATGATGTCAAGCCGTGGATGGTCCAGAGCTCTTTCCATAGACAACACTGCCACTGATGTCCTGTCCTGTGAGTGGTCCCTTTGTGATGAATAATCACTTCTCTGTCAGTAAGTGTTGGGCCTTTAGAGGTTACTGTCATTTAATATAAATGTTGACTGAAGATGTGCCCACTCTGACCTAAAAATATAGGAAGGGTGCCACTTGACATATCTTTATGAAATTCAGGCTGTATTTTTCCGGCAAGAAGGGTTGAAATAAATTAAGGAGACTGTAGTTCATGTATATATATATATATGTGTGTGTATATGTATATATACACACACACATACCATATGTATCTGTATGTTTCCAGTTGAAAGTTAGAAATGCAATAAGGGCCTTAATTAATGAACTTGTTAACAGCTCTTTCAACTTTTGCCCAATACCCAGTTGTTAATACCAATGAGTTCTGGACTTTGTCCACAATATTTATCTGTTTTTCCAAGAGCCTTTTTCTTCCATACTCCAGTTAAGGTTACTGAAGTCACACAGTGTACTTTTACCAGCCTGATAGAGGTTCTAAATTCCTCCAGACTAGTGCTCCCTAAGAACCTGTAAAATATTCTTTGCAAGCCAGCTGTTGTGCTCCTTTGATCCCCCAATTTGCATATGGTACATTACTGAACAAGAGAGTTTTTCTTTCTGTTTCACCCAATGCAGGTGTACAATCATTCTGGGAGAGCTCTCATAATCGGCCATGTAAATTACCCCACAGATTCAAGGTCTAAAAAACTTAGTTTTTCATAAAGACAATAAAAAAACCACAGTATTTGTACTTTATTTTTTTTTCAGCCTCTCTGAAGAAGTCTTCTTCCTGCCAGCAGCAACCTCACAAACGGCCACAGTCGTTGTGGGAAGGGCTAGCAATTCTTTTTCTGGCTGGTGTAAGGTTTATAGAAAATAATTGTTTCCAAAGCCGTAAATAAGTAATGAAATGTATTGGCTCACTTTGCTCTCTGGAAAAACCCACCAGATTTCTTTTTTATATTTACTTTTAAAATCTTCCCAGTTACTTAAGAATTCTTGGACTCTCTCTATCTTCCCAACCATTGCCTTTTTCTCCTACAGCCATTTTCTATAAAATGTACTTTTGTCTCACACCAATAATACAAAACTGAATTAATCAGATGGAAAAGTTTCTCTCTCTTCTTCAGTTATATTTGTGTGTACAGATGCTAAATGGGGTAAAATAAACGTATTATAAACCTTTAGATATGAAATTGCGGCTTGTTAAAATATGGAGTGTGCTGTGACAAGAAGTCCTAGGGATCTGTAATAGATCAAATACTTCTCTTGTGTGGAAATTAGCCCCCAATAATAGATTATTCATCCTACAGCTCTTTTAAAAATGTCAAAAATCATATCTCATACAAAGAAAAATGTGATTTTCACAAAGAATTTCATTAGTCAGGTTTTACTCATCAAAGATGATTTTGAACTCATTTATCAATATAAAAATAGCTTTTATTGATATGAGTTAATTGCTTTATTTCAATTTTTCAAAGTCATTAAATAAATATACAAAGAAGGAACACAAACATTTTTCCAGATGACTCCTTTCCTTCTTGAACTTTGTTCAAAGTTTTGGTCAGTTCTATGAAAGACCAAAACAAAACAAAACACAAAACTTTCTCTGTTTTTTTGTAAAGTAATTTCCTTCTAAGTCAAATCTTATAATCAGATTTAAATTATAAGTCATCCAACTTTTAGTGTTTGCATTTTATAGAAAGAAAAAGGAGTATTTACGTTGATTTCCTTTGGACTCCAAATAAGGGCTTTAAATGGTTTGCAATAATATTTAGATCATAAGGAAATATATCCTTTTATGTTGCCTAGTATTCTGTTGGCTAAGCTCAGACTGCCAACCTCTCCCTACCCAGCTTTATCTAACTGGATGAATCACTTTTCTGGATGTTTCTCTTAGTAGCCTGTGCTGTTAGAGTGGGGGACTCATGAGACAAGTGAACTCATACACCAACTTTAGGCTCAGACTGGCTTGAGAGGGATCGAATCTCAGTGGACTTTGCAGAAAAAAATCACTTTGTGCCATAGGCATGGGCAGTTTTTCTAAATGCTTTCATCTTAAATATACCTTCTGGTCTGCTCTCTTCACTCACTATGGATCTGGCCATTGGGAGAAATAAAAGGATTTTTGCAAAGTATTTGTCCTTCCAGGGGACTGCATTAAGGTATGAAAAATGCCCTTTCCCTAAGAGCCTACTATGTCCTCTTCCCTCACTCATTCTTGCTGGAGCTCACTTCAACGTTCCTTTTATGCATAGGGTCTATTTATTTCCCACTATAAGTTTTGCCAGCTTGCTTTCTTCAGAAGATTGTTGGGGCTAAATAAATGGTGTGGTTTACAGTAATAACGATGATGGTAATGAATCTTAAAACACCCAACTAATCCCAGTGAACTCTCAAGTGATGTCAGGCTGTGGATCGCATGCTTGACTAACAGTGATAATGACCGAAAACAATCTGATAGATTACTACCCAGATTGTTGGTGGCCTGTAATTTTCTTAAAAGGAAGATATTTCGCATCAACTTACAAGACATAAGGTGGTATACCCTGGAATCCAAACCAGGGAAGAAGGACAAAGAGTGAGGAGAGCTTGAGGTTGACATCCAGTTTATGAGAAACAATGTGACGGCCAGCATGTTTGACCTCTCCACGAAGGATAAGTCTCAGAATCCATCTGGGAAGCTGAAGAATAAGATCAAGGGGTAGCATAAGGACAGCCCATCAGATACTGTCTCAGCCATGGTGTCTGCCATAGCGCCCTCCCGGGACAGTGACGGTGAGTCTCCATCTAAAGACGAGAAGAAGAAATGGAAGATCAAGAGCTTGTTCTCCAAGTCTAATTTGCAGAAGATGTCACTCTCCTAGTCCATGTCTGTCCTGTCGACTTCCAAGTTGGACAAAGTGCTGCTGCATCCTGGGGACTTTCAGTCCCAGTGGGATGACGACAACGAGGATGAATCCTCCTCCACCTCGGATGTCATGTCTCACAAGAGAACAGCAAGTACAGATCTTAAGCAACTGAACCAGATCAGCTTCACCCTCCCCAAGAAGGAAGGACTGTCCTTTCTCAGTGGTCTTCAGTCTAAGAATGATGTCCTTTCCCGCTCTTAACGTCTGTTACCAATGGGAACCATGTTTACCTGGAGCAGCCAGAAGCCAAGAGTGAGACCAAGGACAGCAGCCCCTCTCCCTCCCTATCCCCTCAGAGCTTAAGAAAGGGGCATTTATTTTCATCTATGGAAAACCTGGCTGTTCGGTCTTGGAAGGAGCCTGGGGAAGGCTATGGGACATCATCTGACAGGCAGCTCTCCAGCTCTCCCACCAATGACTCTGTGAAGTCCAGGTCTCTGCCATCCTACCGGCCCCTGGTCAGTGGGGATATTAGGGAAAACACAACCCCAGTGAACTCGGAGTCTGCAAAAGAAGCCAAAGACAGCAAGAAACAGGAGAACAAAAAGACCTCTTTGCTGTTCCTGGTGATAGGAAAGAAGGATGTGGCTAAGGGCAGTGAGGGTGAAAGGCCCTCGGCCAGCCTGGGGAAGGAGAATGAAGGTGCTGATGTCAGCCCAAGGGACGGCAGGCCGGGGCCTGTTGAGAGGGGGTTCTGAGAAAGATACCATGGCCATCGTCCCTGGATGGGGTAACTCCCTGAATCCTTTTGAAGATGTGCAGATCATAGAACCAGAAGCTGACCCAGACTCTAAGTTTGAACCAAAACCACCAGTCCCCTCTGGCAGGGCTCCCTTCATGCGAGCTGTGAAGCCAATGAACACAACAGCCACCAAGATTGCTAACTCCAGCTTCGGAACTGCCACCATCATCAGTGACAGTGTGATCAATCAAGTGAGCCTTTGCTTATGCACAGCTGACCCATGACAAGCTGATGAGTTGGTCCTCAAACAGAAGGAAACAATAAGTAAGAAGGAATTTGAGGTTTGTGAGCTGGAAGACTGTATTGACAACCTGCTGGTCAGAGTCGTGAAGGAAACCCCCAACATCCTCCACATTCCAGCTCAGGTTGGCAAAAAAGCAGGAAAGATGTAAATTGCTAGAGTAAGACAGAGACATTTTTGTGAGTTTGTTTCTACCTGCTCTTGAGATCAAGGATGGTATACCAGCCACCAGGCTCTACTCACCATCTCTCCCTTGCTTGTTATCCAGCCAGAGTCAATTCCACCAATTGAAGGTAGGTTAATTATTGTGATGTATCTTTTACTGTACATTCCCATGACTTTGTGTTTAAATGCCACTGTGCCTTTAACTGGGTTGTAAATATTTTATGCCAAAGATGTGGCCAGTAGATTTGGTCCTGAGCTGGAGATTCAGATGGCATAGGAGGTATTAACATATTTGAACACAGGGGGGCTTTTTCCTTGAGATTTTTTTCAATGTGTGTCCTCTAGTTGTTAAAGCTTAGGGTAAATGAGAAAAGGACCATGCAGGTGGTGCTGTGTTACACATATTTTCTTGGCTTTTGAGTAGCTCAGGTGTAGCTTTTGGCTACAGATGCTAAATTTCGATACCATGTAAACCTACCCAGCTTCTCAAATTTGGGTCTTCTTTTTTTGATGGGAACAGAGGCATTTAGGGAAAGCCTCTCTATTGTGCCTTTCAGAATTTAAACAAGCTGCCTTTCTAAACATCAGCTTCTACTTTGCAGCCTTAAATGTGCTCTCTAGATCCATAAGGCCATTCCACAAGAGATATGAATAGTAGAGTACAGGGATTAAGAGATTGCCTTGACGGGAGCCTGGGTGACTGCAGCCCTCACTCTCCTCAGGTATGGAATGATGTTGTCGGATTCCTTGGCCATTTCCCCCTGTGCCTTCTCTTGGCTCCTTGGATTCCTTGGCAGCACTTGTTGGGGAGAGACAGGTCACCATCTCCTCAAGATGAAGAAGCCCCTTCCTTGTGAAGGGCACAGGGATCCAGCCTTGGACCACGAAGGGCTTGAATTGTGTTCATATGTCTGTCCTTTGAATACTTCCTATCCCTGCCCAAAAGGACACTCAAGTTCCTTCTGGGATACTGGAGAAGCTATAAGGAAGGGCTTAACATAGCTAATAAAATTTAAAAGCCAGTAGAAAACAGCAGTGCCGCAGCATTGCCTTCGTGAACACACTCACAGGCATTTTACCTCCTTGTTACAAAATCGTGACAAGCAAGAAGCTGATACTTATTTTTTGCATTATTGCATTTTTAAAACTAAGTAATAGACATTTTTTTTAAACCAAGATACTTTACCCTTTCTTAACTAAAAGGATTAGTTCAGATTCTTCAGGTAAATTCATTGTTAGTCACCTAATATTGGAATTAGGATATTTTTGAATTGCTTATTTTTTCTCCTGGTTGTGATAGTATCTTATCAAATCTTGTTGTCTTTCCTAAGGAAGACTATCACAGGCCCATGGTAGGGGCAGGGATTGAGGGGATAGCAGTTATTAAATTGGGATTTTCTTCTGTGTATGTTTTTGTTAAATTAAGAAGCAAGATTATTTGGCAGCAGACTCCCTTTTCAGGATTTTGTTTGATGCAGCATTGGTTATCTTGGAGCACTTTAATCTGAAGGATGATACTGTAACTTGACTTATCTAATTAGTTTTTATTATCTAAGTTATTTTGTTTTATTTAATTCCCTCCTACAATACTGGGGACCACTGTAAACTTCTCACATGACTTGTATTTTTGTAGTGCTATGAAATTTATAAAGAACTTATAAAGAAAACTATATATTCACTTGGAAAAAAGGAGGATATTTTATAACAGACCAAATCCATTTAAATAAATATGTGTGTAGTATTATAGACATATAGGATTGTATGCATATAATTTTTAGACTAGCCTGCTTCATAAACTATAAGACACCAAACAACTTGGACAAACACTCTGAGGTCAAGGGTCATGGAAGGTAAGAATTAAGGTTGTGTTTGCTCCTTCTTGAATGTAGCATTGTTCCTGGATCTGTAAGCATAACTTTACAGACTCCACCAATATAAACACAAAACTACCTAGTTATGAGCCTGTGTTTACATAGCCTGGATCAAAAGCACAGACACTCAGGTTCATTTGCATTTGCTGCCAAGAATGTCCTGATTCTTCTTTTGAAAAGGAGCAATAATTCATATTTTGATGCCGTTTACTCTCAAGGTTAATTTATATTTACAAATTGTATAAAAGGCTCCATATTCTTTACCATGTTGCCAGCACTTTCCTTTCTTTTGAGTTACATTGTTTTCTTATAAGGAACTGGTTGTGTGGCAGATCATCGGATCGTTGCTGGGAGCACAGATGAAAAGCCTGTTATTCCAAAGGATTAAATTACAATTCTTAGTGAACCATTGCCAAGCTATTTTTTTTTTTTTTTTTTTACAAACCCCAGGAGGATTGGAAATAGGAAATGTTATGCCTTGAAAAGGGGTGGGAATGGTTGAGGAGGAAGGATAACCATCCTAGTGTTATTAAATTCTCTTCAAGTTAAATCATGAAGCAAATAAAAGATGATAAATCTGTAAAATATCCAAATGATCAGGAATAATAAACTGAGTTTGTAAAGAAATAACCATATCATGGGATATATATATATATATATATTTTTTTTTTTTTTTTTTTTTTTTTGAGACAGAGTCTTACTTTTTCATCCTCAGTAGAGTACCCTGGCATCATCACTCACAGCAACCTCAAACTCTTGGGCTCAAGTGATCCTTTTGCCTCAGCCTCCTGGAGTAGCTGGGGCTATAGGTGCCCGCCACAACACCTGGCTATTTTTAGAGACAGGGTCTTGCTTTTGCTCAGGCTGGTCTTGAACTTCTGAGCTCAGGCAATCCACCTGCCTCAGCCACCCAGAGTGCTAGGATTACAGGTGTGAGCCACTGCACCCAGCCCATGAGATATATTTCTTTTGAGTTACAAAAATGAGTCAGGAGAAGAATAGATGTAGTATGTACATATGAATACCCCGAAACAAGATCCAGCTTCACTTTAGCATCTTTCAGAGTTCAAGGGTTTTAGGGGCTAAAGACCTAAGATTTGCAAATCACTTGACTATGAGCTCTCTTGGGAAGGATTATAAAATATAACAGGAAAAAAAGTGAGAGGGAGTGTCTATCTTTGAGCACATTCCTAAAAGCCTGACTTCTGAAACCAGGAAGAGAAATCAGTTAAGTGTGAGGTTCCAAACCCCAGAGATGTGTCATATAATCTGAGAGAGGATAGGATAGGTAAATTTGGGAAAGAAAACACCATAAAAAAGAGATGTTTCAAAATTCAATTCAGAAACATATGTTAATGAACTCAGAGAAACAAAGGATTTAGGTGCCCAGTAGCAGGGAGGAACTGAAGGAAGAAAAAAGAAACTGACAGTGAACTGTGTGCTCATTACATCAGGCAGTCTACAGGATGCCACTGTGGTTTCTGTTTGTGTATCACTGTAAGAATCAGGAACAAACTCCACATGAAATGCTGTGACAAAGTTCAAAACACTGAGGGTATAGCATGTTTCAGGCACATATCAAGCATGATAGTAGGTGCTTGGGATTAAAAAGGTGGATGAGATATAATCCTTGCTCTAATGGTTCATAGTATTTTGGAGAAAGAGCCACGCTAGTAGATGACTGCAGTCAAACAGTGGAGCAGATGTTACAAGGATATGTAATTCAAAGGAAGTTGAAGAGCTGCAACTTGCTTGGCCTGGAGAAATCAAGAAATGCTTTGAAAAAGGGGTAGTATTTGAGTTGGGTTTTGAAGGATAAGTATGAGTACTCTGGGCACAAAGAAAATAGGGGCAAAGGATAAAGTGCCTGCAGTATGCTGAGTTCAGGGTGCGTGGGTGAAGAGAATCAGCAAGAGATAAGGTTGGGGATGGTTGGGTCAGGCTGTGAAATGTCTTCTGTACTTGCTGAGGGGTTCGGCCTTAAGCAATTAAGTGAAAAAGAGCATTGCCAGCTTTATAGCAAGGGAATGACCTGATCAAATATGTGTCTCAGGACAGAAGTTCTGGCTGTGAGTGGTACTGTATGGCTTAAGTCTGCAGGGAGCAGTCAGGAGGCCATTGTGGTGACTAGAGAAAAGAGGTGAGAGGATAGATTGCATAGATATTTTTGAGATGGTATGAACAGACCTACAGAGCTAATAAATGTTAGGGCTGAGGGAGAGAAAAGCTGAAGGGGAATCCAGTTCCTAAGATGGACATTAACTGAGAAGGAACACTGCAAAAGGAGCACATCATGAATGCCTATGGTAGGGCAATACAGGGGGAGGAGAGGCTGGCAGGTCTGCTACTAAAATCCTCCTTGTACAGCGGAGGAGAGTGCAACTCAGAGAGGAGCAGCCGGAAGAGTGCCCTTGCACTGCCACATCCTGGTGTGTCCTTGAGGAGACTCAGGGTTAGAAAACATCTGATTAGAATTTTACATCATTTTTAACTATTACAAAATACCAGTTTTAAAAACAGGCACATTCAAGCATGTCATATACCAAATGCCATTACAACAGAGACCAACAACATGGTAGCTTGTCTCACCAGGTTAACTCTGAGTGCAGCCCCCAGCACATTACTTATAAATGGAATAACACCCCCGGAATACAAGGTGACATATGTAAAAACTAGTATTTTTACCATTGCCAATAGCGAGCTTATCTTTCTTATCAAGAAAATTTTAATACTATGGGACCAATGAGAAATCACTCAGCATACTAACTTCAGGCACCTTATTCAAAGCCCAGGGCAGCCCAATAATAAATCACAGCAATAAATTGATTGCTGAGGCTCATGTAATTGTCATCAAAAAAGCCTTACTTTTCCAACTTACTGAATTTGCATAAAATATGATGAACTAATGAGATGTTTACTAGTATTATTTATTTTACATATTCCATCTTATATGGGTTGTGATTCTTCATTAGATTTCTCCTGAGAAATGGCTCTACTTCTTAAAAAGTTTTAAAAACACTGCATGTGAAGTATGTAATATTACATTTATTTCTCCTGAATTGTATTTTTTAGATTTCTAGTGAAGTCTTCAATTTATTGGACTCATTTAAAAAATTCTAAAACTGTCCCTTTGCTCCCTCCACACACACCCATATCCTCCTCCTTACCCCCCACTTCTCCCTCTGAGTTTGGGATTTATGCAAGATAACAGGAATAATCTGATTTGGCAGGATAATAAACAACCAAAATGTGTCTCTTCCGTTTTTTCGTTTTGCTTGATCACAACAACATCTAAACACAAAAATGGAGTGAACTGTTTTGAAATATGGGTGTTGGAAACACCCGTTTACTGATGTGGATGTGTGGGAATTTTCCTATATAATATTAACGGCAGCTTACTCTGTCATTATTATACTTTTGTTGCAAAAAAACCCCATTGCCTGGATAGATCCTGACAAAATGCATTCAAAGGTGACGGTAGCAGCTAAAATTTTTGTGGAAGGATAAAAATATACATTGACACAATTTACAGTTATTTTATTAGTTTATATAATTTTATGTGCGCGACCATGAAGTCTTCTGTCATACATAACTTTTTAATATGTTGTTGAACTTCATCAACAGCTTCTCGATTGGGTCTTGGGCACTAATCAGGCCCCTCAGAAGCACTGTCAGAGGCTTAAACATCTCGCCTCCATCATCAAGAGTGAGTAGGACCATAATGACTAATCACATTAGCATAATTTAAAAATGCAGAGTGTGAATAGCATTTTCCCACAAGATTTGTAGTAAAAACATACGCACGATAAGACCAAAATGATTCATTACACCATTGGCTTGTTTATATTATAGCATATTTATGTGCCAGGCAGCATGAAACCATAAAACTACCATTAACGAGTGGGAAAGAGGTTCTGTTTTTAACTAAATTGCATGAATTCATGATGAATATGTACAAAAAAAATATTTCAAGGACGGGATATTGCTATCCTATATCCTTATAGGACATTATAAAACTCAGTCTCACTATAGATCTTTTTAGTAATCTAGACTTTGCACTTTCCATTTAGGTGGTAAGTAAATGTAGCAATTTATAAACCAGTTTCTGTCCTAAAAGCCAAACAAAGAGTTGCAGGTGGAGTCACTGCACATCTCAGGAGCATATATCTAAGGGAACATTTATCCTTAGGAGAAAAAAAAAAACAAAAAACAGAAAACAAAAGCATCTCTTCTTTTGGTAGCCATTTACAAATAAAAAAACTCTTCCCACCAAAATGTATATGAATTCAGTGATTCCTGGTGCGGGGCTTGGGAATTCTGCTTTAAGATTGGTCTACTAAATATTAGTTATTGAGTTCCAGGCACTGAGCAAGGTGCTTGAAAAGGAAAGAGACATTTAAATTATAAAGAATTTTGTCATGGAAAAACAAACAGGACATAATGACAGTGTTGACCCCTGGAAGGTAAGTAGGACTTTGCCATACAAAAGGGCACTTACCTGTAGACATAAGTATTCTAAGCAAAGGGTAGTTGTTTACGTGGACTATTTAAGGAACTGAGAATAGTTCATTAGCAAATGATTTTTGAAGAAATTTGACTGCCTTCTCTAACCATAGATTCCAAGAAAAAATATAGCAAGAGATGAAACTAGAAGGTATTCAGGGATGCAGGTTTATTCACTTAATACTCAGGGGCCAGAAATATATCACTGTGGACAATAGACATGGTATCTGCTCTCAGGGAACTTAATACTTTAGAGGGAAAACAAATAAAAATAATCAACATAACAATGTCAAATTGTGGTGAAGGCAATGAGGAAAACCTGGTGCTAAGAGAGACTAACAGGAAGAAAGGGGATCGGTGATATCTGAGGAGGTAAGATTTGAAGAAAGAAGAGTTCAGATCCTGAGAACCCGGTGAAACTTCTTAGGGAGGTGGGGCTTTAGCTTGAGGGTGAACCATATTTAAAGGTTTTAAGCAGAGGAGAGATGTGATCAGCTTGAATTTTAGACAAATCACTCTGGCTATATCCAGAATCTGGAGATAAATGAGGCAAGAGGTAGGGAGACCAGTTGAATAGCTTCTCCAATAACATCCTAATACCAGAATAGTTTTGTCACAGTAGTGTTAGGCAGGGATAATATTAAAATGCTTCACACCACTTTGGCATGAGCAGTGGCCCATGAGAATGGATGCTAGCCTCCGCATGAGAGCAAAATCTGCAGACCTCTGCTGGGCCAGGCTGGCTGGGGGCACATGCATCCCAGAGATGGAACCAGAAGGACAGGGGCTTAGGCCCACAGCTCTTTACAGTATGGAAGTATTTCAATATTGTAGCAACATTTGCAGCTGTCCCAGCCTGGGAATTGGGTAGACAGCCAGGGAAAGATTTGGGAGATGACTGGTTATTGGGAATACAAAGGGAATAGTTAGTGATTGGGCTTTGGTTTCTGCTTGGGCAACCAGGTAAACGCACGTATTTATTTAATCAAATGTACTCAGCACTTTACATGGAAGACACCTGAAAGACCTCCAGTGTCAAGTGGGCAATTTGATATATCAGTAAGAAAATGGGGGAAAGATCTGGGCTGAAGAAATAACTCTGGGAGTTTCTAGCATAAAGATGTCATTTGAAGCTACAAAATGGATAAGGTTCCCTAGAGAGAGCAAGGGGGGAGAAGCAGTGGAACCAAGGACGGAGCCCTGAGCAACTCCAATGTTTAACATTTGTGAAGAAATGGAGACTCTGAGGGCTAAGGAGCAGTAGTTACCGCTGTGGGAAAGCAACCATTCTTGGCAGGTCTCAGAAGCTAAGAGACCTGGAGTGTTTCCAGAAAGTGGGAGTGGCTGGCTTGAAAGCTGTGGAGAGATTGAGTGAGAAAGAGCCGACTGGGGTCTCCAAGGGATTTAGCAACATGGAGGTTGTTGGTGACCTTGATAAGGGCAATTTTAGTGGGTACTATGCACAGAGGTCAGATTGTCTAGAGTTGAAGTTAAATGAGAAGTGGAGAAAGAGAGACAGTACAAAATAACTTTTTGCAGTGAATGTGGGACTTATTTTTTTTTAAGGAAGAGGCTCGAGGAAATTTAATTGCAAATGGAGGAGTCATTAAGGTATTTTGATAGATTCTAGGAGTCAGCAAACTCAGGCTTCTGCCTGTCTTTGTAAAGAAAATTGCATTGGAACACAGCCACTCCCATTCATTCAGGTATTACCTATGGCTGCTTTTGTGCTATGAGGGTATAGTTTAATAATTGTGACAGAGACCTATGGCTACAAAAGTATTTGCTTTCTGGCCCTTTATAGAAAATGTTTGCCAACCCTTGGCTCAAGCTAAAATATTACATCCCTTGCCCGTTTACTTCCTCAAGAACCCAAACCTACACAGATAGACATGCATAAATACATAAACCAAATAAATGAATCTGTTCCCTGAAACAAACAAACAAAAAAAAAGTGCTATGGAAACTCTCTCTAGTCAGTTTACCAATTTACCAACAAAAGACACAAAAAGACAGCTATTGCTTTCCTGCTGATCACATACATTCATCTGTTGCTGAGAATACAAATAATCACATTACAGTAACCACTACAGGCCTTGTACTTGGTACTGAGCCCAGCACATCATAGGTGTCCAATATGTTTTCGTTGAAGCAAGGAAGGAAAGGAACTGGGTACTGTCCCAGGGAGCTCTTCTAGATGTGGGTCAGCGGTAGCAGAGGATTCTTCTGGGTAGAAGAGCTTATAAATCCCAGCTGAGGTTTGTGTAGCCTGGAGTAAATCACTTTCCATTAGACTAGAGGTAATTTGGGACGCAAAGGGGATGGGTTGGAGAGATGGGGCTAAAGCTCACATCCAGGGTAAGCTTGATATGAAACCAAAGTCACAAAGAGGCAGTGTGTAGCTTGGCAGGGGAAAAGGGCCATCCGACAGCTCTTTATTTGCTATGATGCAACAGAAAACAGAGATGAGCTGAATTTACGTACAGTCCAAGCCAACTATCCCTCAGGAGAGGACCAGGAGTTCGTCTGCTGAAAAGTAGGTTAAAGCAACAAGTCAAAAAATTATATTTTCTACAAACATTTTAAGTGGGAAAAAAAATGTATGTATCATCAATTGGCCAATTGTTTGACATGGGGGCAAGGCCTTTATTTCTCTGAGGACAGGGCATCAGCCTTGAATAAAGCACACCTTTCACACATAAAGATTACAGTGTGTGTTTCCTTAAAGGAGAGTGAGAACTTATAAATGGGAAGTGATCTGAACACAGTATCCTTCCAGATTGTTTTCCCCCTGCAGTTTTCTGTGGCTGTATCCTCAGACTTGCCAAGCTTCTGACTTGTTATCATAGAAACAGCTCTTTTCTTTGTATTCCAATTTCATCTATTTCTATAATATTTAATGAAATCACATCACTATTATAACAAAATACAAATTTCATAAATGGGTTTAGGAAATAACAGCTTCTTAGAGAGCATACAACTCTCAGTAGCCTGCTAACTTTCTTCTGCGTGCAGGAGCGTGAAGATACACAGGGACAGAGCCCATGATTCTAGTGAGTGCAGGAAGGGGAGGCAGGTTAAGGTTGTTTTTCCATGAGGGTGGTACAAGCATGTTACAGGCTCCAGCTGGTGCTTCTTGAGTCACTGACAAGTTGCCAGCATGGTCGGGTCCCCTGGATATTGACTTGGGACAGCTGCCCCATCTCACTCTGGGGACCCTGTAGTATTGTGTGTCAGAAAGCACACACTGAACACTGCTTTAGCTTCTTCTGGAATGTAATATGTGGAATAATAAATATGTCCTCCTAACAATACAACTTTCAGAGAATTACAACTGATGAGAAACCAGCCTTACATATCCCAAAGCAGACTGAATTTGTAAGGCACATTAAAATTCTCAAACTGCTGGATCTAAGCAGAGACAGTGAAATCTCAGTAAGTATATTCTGGCAGCAGTCACCTGGTAACTAATGAAGAACACCCAAAATAGTAGGCAGTGATCACTGAACGCTATGAAAGTCAGGAATCAAGCAATGGTTGATACTTTCCAGTGCACTGAGACTGAGGAGACCCCTATGCTGCCGCAAATGCCCACCGAGATTTCTAATTTCTTTTCCTTTGAAATTGTCTTGACAAAAATCATGCTATTCTTTACTATTGATATTTTGGGAAATTATTTTCAGAACTTTGGAAATAAGGGAAATAAGATTACCCTTTGAGTGTTAACTGTAATATCAAGAATATCAGTCCAGGTGCAGTGGCTCATACCTGTAATCCTAGCACTCTGGGAGGTAGAGTTGGGTGAATTACCTGAGCTGAGGAGTTTGAGATCAGCCTGAACATGAGTGAGACCCCTGTCTCTCCTAAAAATAGAAAAACTAGCTGGGTGTTGTGGCAGGCATCTGTAGTCCCAGCTATTTGGGAGTCTGAGGTAAGAGGATCACTTGAACCCAGGAGTTTAGGGTTGCTGGGAGCTAGGCTAAGGATGTGGTTCTCTAGCCTGGGTGACAGAGTGAGACTCTATCTAAATAAAAAAAAAAAATCATCAATCAATATAGATATCATAAGAAAAGAGAATATAGAGAATATTTCCAATATGAAAACATTTGTAGTATTAAATAGTTTATATTGAGGTAGACGTTGAAGGGGCTTAATAGATCCAAATTACTTCTTTGACAGATTTGTTTATTAAAACCCAGAAAGTCTCAGGGTTGTCTGATCTTTTCTTTTGTCTTTACCATACATTGGAAGAATAAGAATTATCTTGGTTCATGCATTAAATACACAAACACTAATGAAAGCTGATTAACAACAACAAGGAAAAAGGTCTTTTTGTGATATCCAAAACCACAGATAAGCAAAACAAGTCCTCACAAAGTTAGCATGCAGCTGTGGACCACAGGTTGGACACTCCTGGATGACTTTATTTAAAGATTAGCCAGGTGTGAGCTAATCCAGCCTTTACTCTACCCCAAGTCTCTCAGGTCCTAGTCTAAGGTTCTTATTATGATACTTTCCTTCTATGTGAAATTTTCTGATAAGGTGAGGACACTCCATCCTTAGTGATCTGGTTACTGCAGTTGAGTAATAAATTACCCATAACTCAATGAAATAAAACGACCATTTATGATGCTCACTGGACCTGTGCTGCACAGATTCGGAGAGGGCACTGTGGGGATGGTTTGACTTTGTTCCAAATCTTGGAGCCTAGGTCATCTTCACCCACTGGTGGCTTCTGCTGGTATTTCAACTGGGGCTGTGGACCAGAACACCTACAAGTACCTCTCCTTGTAGCTTCACATCACAGTGACTTTCAAGGGTAAGCATCACAAGAGAAAAAGTCAGACAGAGGCCATGTTGCCATTTCTGACCCATCTCCAAAGTCATGCAGCATGCCTGCTACCCTGTTCTTTTTCGGTTGAGGCAGTCTAAAGGTCCACCCTAATTCAAGGGGAGGACTTCACCTCTTGATGGGAAATGGGAAGGCCCTGGAAGAGCACATAAGACCAGAAATATTGCTGTGACTACTTTTGGAAATAATAATCTGCTACAATTAGAATTAAAGCCTTTATTTTCAAGAAGAAAACTGGAGGGAGAAAACAGGCAGGAGAAGAACAACTAACAAATCATACCTGAAGGCTGAATGTGCCTGCTCCCATTTCTCTCTCTCTGGGGAACTTTGCAATCTGTGCTTACTGCAAATTGAATAGAAATCAAGCACTTTACTCAGCGTGATTGAAGCTTTTATTTCATTTAACTGTCTAGTTTGGTGTGTTGGAAAGTATGTTTATAGGATATCTTCCTAGCATAAAAATCCTTCACAATGAGGGAAAAGGGAGAAATTATTTTAATTGAAGAAGTTATTTTTTAAAAATAGATCATGTACTAGACTGTAAAGTAAACATCAATAAATCTTTTAAAACACAAAGTGCAAAGGCATATTCTCTGACCACAGAACAATAAAACTACAAATTAGGAACAAACATTGAAACAAAAATTTCCCACCCACTTGGAAATTTAAAAATACACTTCTATGTATCTCCTGGGCATAGAGAGATAAATATGATTGCAATTATAGGACATGTAGAAAATAAAACTGAAAACACTAGAAATCAGAAGTCATGGGATCTGGCGAAAGGTAAAGTTAAGAGGCATATAGTCCAACAAACAATGAATAATGACGCTCCACAG
The DNA here is from genome assembly GCA_963574575.1 of Galagoides demidoff. NCBI lineage: Eukaryota > Metazoa > Chordata > Mammalia > Primates > Galagidae > Galagoides > Galagoides demidoff. The sequence goes on along the minus strand of CAUYQV010177408.1, from coordinate 21,150 downwards.
CAGCAGCTGTGGCTGACATTCCGCGGGTAGGGCCCTGGTCTCGGAGCTCTGCATGTGTCAGTTCATTTAATCCTCACATTGACCTGTAGATAGATGATTACATTCATTCTTATTTGACTGACTAGGATGTTGAGGCACAGAAGTGAGGAGTGATTTAAGCAAGATCATGCAACTAGCCCCTATCATGCCAAGCAGTGTCAGGCATTGGGCAGTTACAACAGTGACCCAGACAGGCAAAGGCCATGCTCTCTTACAGTGCCTCACTGCTGCCAGGCAGGAGTAGGCATTCTGACTCTGCAGTAGGCCTCCACTGATATGGGGATGGGGAGGTGGCCTCATTACCACTGGGTCATGGTGAAAGTCCTGAGTCTCCGTAGGCAGAGCGATGAATGGGGACAGATGTCCAGGCTCTGTATGTGGTCTGTCCTGGCACTGGGGAAGGTAAGGGGGATGCATGTCATTACTATGTGGCCGGGATGAGCATCCCAGCTCCCTACTCAGCATTCTCTGACAGCACCTTGGTGGGTGGGTTGTGGTTCCTTAGCCTAAGTGGAAGGTTTAAGTCTGACATGGATAGGAATGGGGCCACATTTTTTCTCTGTGGTTTTTAGCTGGAGTGGAGTTTCTTCTAAGTTTTCTATTTTGCTATATTGACCCTTTCTTGGTTCTTTGGCTAGACAGATCAGGCCGTGGGTGAAGTTTTCATTTTTTGTCTGTGCCTGCTGGCGTTTGCAGGTTACCAGCTCATTCAGCTCAAAGTCTGGCATATACGAGGCAAACAAACAAACAAAAAGCACAGGGAACTAATTACTGTGTTGTTCCTCAGGTCCTTAGCTGGTCTGCCTTCTCTCCATCTTTCAATGTTTTAAATATTTCTTTTACATGTAATTCTGTTCTTTTTTAAATTTTACTTAGCTGAAGGGAAAAGTATGTCTAGTTTGTCTTCCCAGAAGCAGAAGTCTCTGGGACTTGTTTTGTTTTTTTAAATCCTAGCATGTGACCATTCTCAGAATAGGAAGAGAAACAGAATGACAGAGAATCATTTCTAATGATGGGTATGGGGGAAAAATGAGTGTGATCCAGACACTAGTGGGCAGTTTATTTGAAGCACAGAGGGAAAGCTGAGGAAGTATATTATGAATTTAGGGAGTTTGGTGGATAAGGTGGTAGGTGGAGGGAGAAACTCCCTACTGTTGGATTCTAATGTCTCAATGAAATGAGAAGAGAATTCATCTGCTGAGAAATGAGAGAGTCACGAAAGCTGGGGACTTACAGAGAGAAGAGGGTGTGAATTGTTTGCTTTGAAGGGAGGTAGAGTGACCTGATTGGCGAAATGTGGTAGGATTGCTGAGCAAATGCAGCCACAGACACTTAGAAGGAAACCAGTCAGCATAGTTGTTTGTCTCCCTCTTGAACTAGGTACAAAGTAGGCAGAGTGATTTGAATTTAATCAGTAATTGTTGCCGGATTAGATATTAGAAGGGAAAAGGAATAAGGATGTGGAGGGTGCATGCGATGGAGTGATTATGATGATGGAATACAGAATAAGTATCACAGCATGGCGCAACACCAGAAGGAGTTATTTACATTATATTTTGCAACACAATAATCCTGCGTAGATTCAAATCTGGACAAGGATGAATTTGAGAAGATAGTGAACCTTTGGAGGCGATTAAATTGGCAGTCCTAATGGGGTTAAAAAATTGATAAAGTGGAACTGATAAATTAACGGTGCTCAAAGACAGGAGGTGATAGTCATAGAGTAGATACTTGAAATTGAGATGTAGAAGGAGAAACAGACATTGGGAATAAAAAGTTCAAGGGCACGATATAGGAGAGGATAGTTGAAGTAGGGTGGATAAAAGACTATTCATTGTCAAACTGGATACCCTGCCAGCCCTCCCCCTGAAGATAATAAAAATTATGAATAAAATATAGAAATATATATATTTTAAATGAATCAATAAACTGGTAATAAAGTAATGCAAAAATGACTTCAAAGCAAAGCCTTAGGGACCAGCGAGATAACTGAGGAAGCACAGGATGCTGGCTTCTATCTACACTGGGGACTTTTTCATAGATTTGTGGAATCCTGACTTCCACTTTTTATAGCCTTATGAGATATGGACAAAGCCCAGGCCAGCCCAAAGAAAGTAGTCCAAAAGATAACATTCTATGTAAAGCTTGAAAGGGTATACTAGAAATAAAATTGCCCCCACAGCAAACAAGGAAATTTGCTTATCTTAAAATTTGGCACTGGGTAAAAGGGAAGAGAAATCTTTGCTGAAAGTTTGTAAGTATAAGGCAGCTCTTATGAATGCGTTTTGCTGCCTGAGTTTCACTACCTGGGTGGTCTGGAAAAACTTTAAGCTGAGAATTTAGTTAAAAGTGGCCTTCCTTCAGTAGTACCCATGGGCATCTGGCAGAAACAAATGCAAATCCTCTCTAAGCGAACTCCCTTCAATCTAGGCTTCAAAGAGTCCCCATAGAAATATGAATCCAGTTAAAAAACCTTAAGTGACACCCATATAAAGAACGAGCAACTGAATATCACTCACAAAAAACCTTAGTCAGGTACTGGAAATGTCAGATGGTGGAAAGTTTCATGTAATTTACAAGGATTAAATAAGCAGAAACTAGAGAGTCATTTGCAGATGATGAGTTTTTATTTTTACTTAGAAAATATAAAAGAATCTATATATAGATTGGAATGAAGACTTTTTAACAAAAATGATACTTATAAGGTGAATATATTAAAAATGCATTTCTGTAGACTATGCAACAAATAGTTAGAATGTATATTAAAATAGATGTCATTAACAAAAATGTTATGTACTTAGGGATGAATTTAACAAAATGTGTATAAGACCTATACACAAAAAAATCATAAAATTTTTGACAGAAATTAAAGGAGACCTACATAAATGGAAATGTTATATAGTTAGGAACAGCTCTCCTGGGGAAAGAGGACAAGAGCTGAGTCCTCATGCTGCCATATTTGTGCCATCCACCTTAATTTTGTCCCAAGCGATTGCTCATACCTGGGGAAGAGGGGCCACTGTTCTATTCTAACAGTCAAAAACTTAGCGGCCCAACTGCAAAAGGATACAGAAGACTCTCTAGCCTAACAACAGGTACAACAGAATCTTGAAGATGACCTAAAACAACCTTAAGATGAATTATCATATCATGTGCTCTACCCACCCCTCCCCATGAGTCCTCAGAGAGGCTAATGGGAAGTCTGCATGCACAGTAAGACTCTGATTCCAAGGTGCCCTCTGAACCACAAGTTAGGCCTGACCCAGGCATAAACCATAATATAAGCAATGTCCTTTTCTTTTTTCTTTTTGTTTTTGAAATTAACTAATCAATTTATTTTTGAGACAGAGTCTCACTCTGTTGCCCCAGGCTAGAGTGGCATCATAGCTCACAGCAACCTCAAATTCCTGGGTTCAGGTAATCCCCTTGCCTCAGCCTCCCAAGTAGCTGGGATTAAAAGTATGTACCATGTTGTCCAGCTAACTTTTCTTTTTTAAGTAAAGATGGGGTCTTGCTCTTGCCCAGATTGATCTTAAACTCCTGAGCTCAAGCAATCCACTTGCTTCGGCTTCCCAGAGTGCCAGAATTACAGGCTGAGCCACCACACCCTGCCAGGAATGTCTTTTTGAGTTAAAGGAAGGGAAAGGTTTCTGAAGCTACACAAAAAAGTACAAACAGTAAAGGAAAATATTATTAAAATCAATTACACTAAAATTAAGAACTTCTATACATGAAGAGTATACATAATGAGAGTGACAAGATGTGCCATAAATTGGGAAAGGGGATTTTCAACAAAGCATTAGTATCCAGACTCCATTAAAGCTGGATACAACAAAGCATTAGTATCCAGACTCCATTAAAGCTATCAACTCATAAGAAAAGGACAGCCTAATTTATTTTAAGTGGAAAAAAAAGATTTGAGTTTTTGGCCAGGGCTGGGTTTGAACCCGCCACCTCCGACATATGGGGCCAGCACCCTACTCCCTTGGACCACAGGTACCACCCCAGATAAAAAGATTTGAATGGGCACTTCATTGAAGATAGAACACAAAGGGTGAACAAACATATAAAAATATGTTAAACTTCATTTGTAATCAGAGAAATGCTGATTAAAACCACAGTGGCATATTATTTCAGTCTCATCAAGTTGACAAAAAAAATTTAAATGTCAAATAGCAAGAATGAAAGGAGATGTGGAACCACTGACTTCATATGCACTGTTGGGAGTGTAAATTATTTTAACCATTTTGGAAGATAATTTGGCATTATCTGTTAGGTTGAAAATGTGCATGCCCTTTGACCAAGCAATTCCAGTCTTGGATATTTGGCCTAGAGAAACTCCTGTGCACACAGATGTACTATGTGACAGGTACAAGGATGTTCATGGCAGCGCTAGTTGTAATAGCAAAAACTATTCATCAACAGTAGGAGTGATTAAAAATTCTGATACATTTACCTAACCCCAGCAAGATTAGCACACATCAAAAAGTCCTAAAACACCAGATACTGGTGTGGATATGGAGAGAAGGGAACAATTCTACACTGCTGGTGGGATTGCAAACTAATACAGCCTTTTTGGAGAGAAGTATGGAGAATCCTCAAAGATCTAAAAGTAGATTTTCCATTTGACCCTGCAATTCCACTACTAGGTATCTACCCAGAAGAATAAAACTCATTTTACCACAAAGACATTTGCACCAGAATGTTTATTGAGGCTCAAGTCATAGAAGCAACCGAAGTGCCCATCAACACATGAATACATCAACAAACTGTGGTATATGTATACCATGGTATACTATTTAGCCATTAAAAAAAATGGAGACTTTACAACTTTTACAGTTACCTGGATAGAGTGAAAACATATTTTTTTTAGTAAAGTATCACAAGAATGGAAAAATAAATAACCAATGTACTCAATACTAATATGTAACCAAGTACATGCTCATAGGAATAATAAAACACAAATATAGTATAGTACAGGGGTAGACAGAGGCAGGAGGGGAGAAGACAGTTGGCAGAAGGATGGAGGGCATGAGGCAGGAGCTCACCTAATGTGCACATTGTGAGGGTGTATAACATGCCCCCTGGATGGGGGGCTCTTTTACAAATGGGACTTTACCCTGGAAGTGAGAACAATGTGACCTAAAAAATTTGTACCCTCATATTAATTTGAAATAAAAAACAAATAAATAAAAATAAAATGTATGATATATTTATGCAGTTAAATATTATACAGCAATAAAAGTAGATAAATTGTAGTTATTTGCAGCAACATGGATGAATCGCAGGACAAACAACTCACAGAATGATCCATGCAGTAAAATTCTAATTCATGAAGTTCAAAACATGAAAAATTACATTATATATGTTCAGTCATATATGTGCATATGGTAAAATAGACAGAAATAAATAAAGGGAATGCTGAGGAAAGAAGGATGGGACTGGAGAGGAAGCTTACATGTTCTGTTTCTTAGCCAGGAGACTAAGTACCAAAGTGATCTTTATGTCAGAATTTTTGTTTGTTTAAATTTTTATTTTTATGAGTATATAATAGTTGTGTATTTTTAAATGGGTTTTTAATACCTAAGCATTAATTTTATTAATATTCTTTTGTCTATATAATGTTTAATAAAAAAAAATTCCCAAGCTATTTGGAGTTAAGGAGATAAAAGAGGTCCATCATAGCATTATTTCACACTAGAAAGTTGGAAATAGCAAAGTTCTGAACAGATTGGTTAAATAAATTAAGGTACAGCAATGAAGGATAATGAGTTAGAAGTGCATGTACTGATAGAAGATGTTTCTCATAGAGTAGGTGAAAGAAGGAAGTTACTGAACAGTATATCTCATTTATATAAGGAACCTATAAAAATATACAAACAGGGTGGGCACAAAGTTCATGTACAATTTAAAATAGTTTAACGTAGTAAATCGCACATGAACTTTACGCCCACCCTGTATATGAGAATATAAAAAGTGTTTGGGGAGGTACATAAACAAGTTAAGTGTTGTTACCTGAGTGATAGCTGTTAGGATTACATATGATGGATTTCTCCTACTTTTTCTAACCCAGACATGTATTATTCTTATACCAGAAAATATATCAAAGACTAACAAAGAATATCTAAGAAAAGTCAGAAAAAAATATACAGTACTTGGAAATGATCTTTATAAAACAGGCTTATTATTTTTTAAAAAAATGACTAATTCTTCTTAAAGCTAAAAAGAAAGATTTGAAGATAAGTAAACATGAGAGAGAATGTCAAGTTTCTGGCAAAAAAGTCTAAATATAATAAGGTCGGGGTCGGTTCTAGAAATGACACTGTTGAGGAGTCAAGTACAGGTCCACTGTTATTGGCCATAATCACAGGAGAGAAATGGTCAACGTCGGGAATGAGGAAGACACAAGAAAATAAAGACTTGCAGTGAACCATTTTTCAACTCCCAAACTTAAAGTTGGAAAATGGATGGTAAATTGATTTAACCTTTCTGAGGGCAATTTGGCAATAAAGGAAAAACCTTTAAAATGTAACAAATTTTAGAAGGTGGTATACATGTGTGCAGAAATAAGAAGGAAACATAAAAAAATGTGCATGTGGTTGTCACTGGGTGGTAAGTTTATAGGTGATTTTAATTTTCTTTTCAATATTTTCCATAGTTTTTAAACATCCCTAATTATATTTATTTAAACACAAAGAACATGAAGTAACCTGTTATTTCAGAACATGGCCAACTTCCAGTTGAGAATATCCTCCAGCAGCTTGAATAGTAGAGAAAGTAGTTTGGGGGATTTATTTGCTCTCTTAAGGTGATGAAAAGAAAATTGTCTGAATCAAAGATTCTGAGTTATGGAATTCTCTGCTTTGGGGCTTCTAGTGTAGCCCCATTGGTCTGGAATTCAGGGGAAAAAAGACACAAGGAATAGAATCCCATCGAAAGTTATGTAGTTACAACAGAACAGTTAGCATTTTACTGCTTGTTCTCTAATTCAACTCAGCCCTTGCCGGCTGGCCCTAGTTGGTAGTGTTGAGGTCTTACGATCAGACTCAGTTTAATTTGATGTCACATTCCTTGAGGAGAATGGGTTGGACATTTTTTAAAAAAACATAAGCACAGGAAACTATCTGAACTCACTTTTAACACTAGTTTGAACTTGCAGGACAAAGGAATATGTGTTAATAAACTGGGATTCCCAATAGATTTTTTTAAATTTCAGATTAATATGAGGGTCCCTGTTGTAGTTGTGTCCCTCACCCAGGAGGTGTGTCATATACTCTTATATTGTGCCCTTTATGTGAGAGCACATCAACCCACCCTAGCTGCTCCCTTCTCCTCCCTATCGCCCCCTGCCCCCACCATACACACAAGCACTTGAATTAAATGGAGTTTTTCTTTTGCGTGGGCGTGTATTAGTTCATCTACTGGCTTTTCCAATAGATATTTAATCCAATGTGATTCAGTAATGATGTTGTTGCTTCATATTTAATGCCATAATTTTCTCATTTATTCTCAGACCACTCCCTCAATTCTCTTTCTGTCTTAACCATGGCCTGAATAACCTTAGATAAGTCACTTCTGCTATATCCTTTCTGAAGATAGGCCTCTATGCTGGATTTCCCTCTCACTACATCTCTAAGTTTTGGAGCAAAGGATTTGCAAGTCTCCCCTGGGTCTATGAATTTAGGATTGCAGTTATTCTAATGAGAGGGGATTATATTTTACACAGTCTTTGCTTTAAAGGCTTCAAAACAGATCTTTCACCTAGATGAGATGGGAATATGTATGCCCACAACAAATTCCACTCATCTGTCTGCCAGCAGTTACATCAAGCTGGCAGCTCAGCCTGCACCTAAATTGTCCATAAACAGACAAGTGGGGACAGCCCAGAGGCAGGAAATGGGGTAGGGTGATTTCCCTCTATTAGTAGCAGATTAAACCAGTGTGCTGGGCCGCTCTGTCTCCCATTGGCTACAGCTGCTGAGAGCAGCAGGATGAGGGTTGACCTATATCTGTCACGTGTAGGTCAAACCCTGAATTTGTTTGTAGCGAGCTTCAGTCTTCTAGAACGCCAAGTTTAACTTAGGCCAACCACATACAATATTATCAGGAACTGTGACATCCTCCACCTGCAAAGAGCTTGCATCTGTGGGTTTCTCCCCCTCTGGATTCTTTTGTTTGCTTTTTCATTGTATCTCCCTCCTGCCACCCTCTTACCACTTTTGTCCCTTCCTTCTGTGTTATCCTATGGCTAAGAGGGGTTGAGGTGGTCACAGCTGTACTCCTTCTAGCAATCAACACCACCAACCCTTCTTGGCCTGCCCCAGTTTCCACCTGACCAACTGTGCCCAGCCCTTTCAGTTGCAGTTGTTGCCCCAGGTTGGCACAGCCTTGTGCCCACAGGTGCCCTTCTGGGCCACCCCAGGTTTCAGAATGTGTCAATTGCTAATTACAACTGCAGCTGTGAACAGAAATACACTGTAAACACATTCAAAGTTTGCAGGCCCTACAGTTCCCACACAATAAATGTTTCTTGATAGTTTTAAGGCCAAATAATTTTTTCTGATTTTTTTTAAAAAAGATAAACCTCAAATATTTGGACATTTATATTTCTAACTGAGAGAATAAACTATTTGAATGTTCATTTATGCAGCCACCATCCAAATGTAGTAAAGCTCCTCCCCTTTTGTCTTGGGTCTCAGTCAACATACATATGTTGTTTGGGGTCTCCATTGGTGTGTGTCTATGTTCATTTACACTGACAACTCAATGTGTAACTTAGTGTAGTCAGTTCTGCCTTCACATTAAAGCATCAGGCCACTGTGGCCTTCTGTTTACCACACAAAAACGGCTTTCCTTTACCCCTTATCATTTCTTCACTGAAGCCTTGTAGCAATAGTAAAGAGGAACAAATGATGGGAAAATTACTCTAGCAGCTCAGGTCCCCATGCATACAACCTACATCACAGTAATCTGCCCTGGAAAAGACCTAGTAACTCACCCCACTGCTTCTCTGAGGGCATGTGGTGGTTTTTTTCCTCTTCAGTAGGCTGATCCATGTTTTAGTGCCTATTCCAATTGTAAGTGGCGCAAGTGATGGGGCTCCCACCCCTCCTGAGGGTTGGTGCTGTACAGCCTATAATAGATCTCTCCATTAGGGCATGTGACTCGCTCAGCTGCCTAAATCATCTTTGTTTTGGCTTTCATTTCCATCACTCCTTCTGCTGTCCCCTTGGACACTAAATAATTTCTCTCTGTCCCTGCTATTTACACCCTTCAAGTACTTGTGGCCAATGAGCCAGTCCCTGTTAGAGCCGGCTGGTCATGCTGGGAGACTTGCCTCTTTCATCTTCCCTCTGAAGGCAGTCTCTTCAGACTTATAAGTCATATTTGTTGCTCTTCACTGAATGCCCATCAGTTTCTGGATAATTTGCCTCATTTCTTTATTACTCTCATTGTTTAGGAAAATCCCTTTTGTTTGTCTCTGTTGCTGCAAAGTAAAAAGATGATGGTAGTAGAATCTTTCTAACAGAAAATAGAGTAGAACTCTGCAGCCAGGAGGATAATGGGACCATCTAATCCGTTATCTTTAACTCTTTTACTAAGGGTACCAAACTGCTATGCTAATAGGAGTTACGTGTGCATGTGGAGACAGGAGTAGTTGATCTGTATTTCATTGGAGCAGACTTTGTTATCGTATATTCAGTTAATGCCCTTTAACTGTTTAAATCATATTTCTCTTGCCCATCTGAATTCTCAGTTGGAAAATCTTCTCTGAGCTACCCTTCTCTTTTCCATTAATACTGCCATGTTTACTGATACTAAGCTGCACCAGTCAGTGACTTCAGACATCTGTGCTGGAGGAGGAGTGCCTTTGCTTTGAGAGAGGCAGAGCATACCCTTTGCCTTGAACAAACACGAATAGCAGGCACTGCAAACCAGGAAAATCTGAAAGTGGCTCTTATAATGCTGGGGTCAACAGTGTTTAGCCTGTCCCATCTGTACTCCCTTCCAGGTGCCTGTAAACATAAGTCCTTAGGCAGTCATCTGCCATTGCTATTCCATCAGATCGCTACATTAACTCACTCACCACACTACATTAGGTTAAAGATATATATATATATGTTCATATTGATGAAATAGGTGGGGTCTCCTTTATTATTACATTTCATAAATTAGTTCAGAAAACTTATGCATTAATAACTAGCAGTAAATGCTTTTATTCAGTACCTGAACCCCCTAGGAACATATAACATTAACAAAAAAAAAGCATTGAATTTAATAAGGTTTGTCCTACTGTGCTCAATGTTTGTGTTTTTGCAATACTAATATGAATATCAACATAGTGCTTTACAAATTGTTTCCATCTAATGGCATCATCTGATTTAATGCTTACAACCACTCTAAGAGAAATGAATTACCATCCTTATTTCACCAGGAAGGAAACAGAGGTACAGAGAGGTTCTCTTCCCTAATTTCTCAGGAATCCACTAAATTTTCCTTTTGAGTCCCTCTTCTCTTCCTTTGGAGTCCCTCTGAAATCACTGGGGAACATGCTTTTTGAGCAATGTCTGAAGAGACGCCAACTGCATATTGGTTCTGAAAGCCACTGAAATGGTGACCACAGCATGTTTTCCTGGTTTTTAGTTAGTGAAAATAAAGTAACCAGAAATCATCCATAGCTTGATATGAATCCTATGTTTATCAGTAGGATAATTCAGTTGTTATTTGATGACAGAGAGCATATTAAAATTTATAAGACATAGCCTGCTATCTCTTTCTAAACAATAATGTAATATTACTAGGCATGGCCTAAAAGCGAGCTTATCTCTTCAAATAGCAGTTTAGGCCCTAAGGGGATCTGTTTTTCCTGTGAAGTTGATGAGATTATACACCTAAGATAAAAGAGGAAAGAGCTGTATTTCAATAAATGTTCATAACATGAGTTGAAGAACCAAAGAACCTGAAAAATACTGATTTTTATTTATGAGTGATATAAAAAGCAGAAATACAATTTTCTGCCCACTGCATGGTAAAGGAGGCACAGCATCCTAAAATTGTGCTAATGCTAAGCAAAAGCCGTTGCTTTACTCATTCTATCACTTATTTTCAAATAGTGCTTATCAATATTTTTAATCTGGCACATATGTGATTACTTTGGAGAAAAGGCCTGTACTGAAGGGTTTTTATCCTTTAAGGGACTGAAGTAATATCCAAGTAAAAGACTCTTCAGCTCTAGCATTTTGAACAAAATCCAGAGCAAGTAAATTATGCATTTAAGTGAATTGCTCCCTTCTGTAGCCTGGCATGGGAAGGCAAATTGCATGTGTGTGCATATATTGTCAATACACAGAAATGTGCAGAAGTCTCTGTCTCTTTCAACGGGGAGCAGAATCACTCCTTCTCCATCAGCGTCTGGGCCCCTGCTGTCTCACATGTGGCTAACTTTAAGATGGACTTTGTGGCTGGATTGAATGTTGCCTATAACTTTGTAGGAAGAAATTATTAAGCAAATGCATTCTTAAAGATACCAGCTCTAATGTATATTACCTACTGTTTAATTATGAAAAAAAGCCCACTCTTATTGCTTTTCTAAATTGTTGCAAATAAAATATGTGTTCACTGTAGCAAAATTTAGAAATATAGATGAGGAAAAAATTAACTGATAGTTTTCATTCCTAAATAACTACTTTTGACGAACCTTCCAAGCCTTATCTCCATATCTCTGTGTCTTTTTAAGAGAAGAAATTGTAGGTTTTAATTTTCTTTAATATGAATTGGTACTTTGTTCCTTTAACTTAAAATCTCTGAAGCCCTTTTATAGAAGAACTGATGCCATTTGGGGCTAATGTCAATAGGGTGATAAAAAAGCTTTTATTAAAAGTTGTTCAAAATACATTTACCTTATATAAGTCTTCTGAGGTCATAGATTTTTTGTTTTTAAATTATAAACCACCTTCTACAGCCAAGCCTTAGATAAGTAGGATACCTAGAAACATATTGTACCTATTCTGGACATTAGACTGAAACCAAATAGACCCAGTTTTAGGAGCTTAGGGAGTGAGACAGGAGATATGTAGATGAATTTGATGCCTGACCTAAGTCCCTGATGATGACATTAGACTCATTGTATACACCCACCAACCTCCTCCTGACAATGCTTTTCCTCTTTGCCCCCAAGATCAGACCTTCTTAAGAGTATGTGTTTGCTACTTTATAGCTTACTCTTAAGGTAACTCAAAATACTAAAATGTCTGTGAGGCCTTTGAACTCTAAAGTTTTGATTTTTAAAGTGTTGAATATAATTCATTAAATACTTCATCATTTGATGGTGTCAATTTAAGACACCATCATAAGTTGTACCATTATTTTAAGTGGTCTCCAAATAAGATACTGCCAATTAAACTATCCAAATCTCAGAGATGTTAAAATGCGAAAAATACCTTATGTACTATGGCATTTATTCAATACCTACACATTGCATAGGGAATATTTGGTCATATACTATGAACAAATTTTAACATCCTTTACATATTAGATTATATACAGAGAAGTTTAAATTAGAATAGACAGCCTTAGAATTTAATTCATTTAATTTTTTGGACTGAAATAAAAGCAAAATGTTCATTTTTTTAACATTTATATTTCTATAGAGAATATTCTTTTTCCAGACCTTCCATTGCAGTGGGGAGCAAAAGCCATACATGTGATCTTGAGTGTTTTATAATTCGTCCTCAGAGACAACAGAATTTTCAGTTAGACCACGATTTTACCCCAAGAAGCATGACTTCTTTCCTTTCATCTTTAAGCTTCCAGTTAGTCACTTAATACACTTTTAAAAAATTCATCAGGCTTGGAAAATGCACATTCATTCCAATTTGTGTATTATGTCTTTTGCTGGACAAGTTTAATCAACAGATTTTACAGATAAAGTGAAACTCAGGCCAGTTAACTAATTTGTCCCTAACAATTCAGATGAATTTTTTTCCCCCTGTCTAAGTACACCTGTGCAATGCAAAGTCCACTTCTCCTGAAGTTCGCCTTTAATTTTACAGATCCAAATATGTTCTTTCAGTTGCCTGAGAACCTGTTCCCTTTCAAATTTTCTGAAATGAAAATCTATCCTCTTTTTAACTATTCTTCCCCATCGCAGATGCTGTCTAGTTTCTAAATGTGAACTCTTATAGTTTCACCTGGGGAAGAGAAAGAGACATCCTCTATTTATCCACAAAAGTAATCTGCTACTCAGAATATAAACACAGAATCACTACTCAGTCAGATATAAATTAGCTTTAAGTAGGAGAAAGTAGGGAAACAACTTTTCATAGACTCCCATCCTCTCCCTTTTGATTTTTTCCTTGAATCCTCTTTTTTTTCTTGCTTTAAAACAGATTATGTTTAAAGCATGCGAAATAAACAAAAAGAAACATACAAATAAGTGTTTAAAATGTGAAATTTTGATGGAATTTTTAAAATTACCCTGAGCATATGCAAGGAAATACAGGAACTGTTATCTTTGGTGGAATCAGTCCACCTGGCTGTGTACTGAGCCACTGCCAGGGTCCTTCCCATCCCTTCCATTACCTTGTCACCTGGGGCCAAAAATAAACCTGCTATTTCCCCAGGATATGTTTTTATCTGCTTTTTCAAAGATTAGATGGGAATGTGAGGACAGTTTCATCTGTGGTTTTTGTTCTGATCCATAGGTCTACGTCTCTGTTTTGGTGCCAGTTTCTCTAGTATAGCTTGAAGTCTGGTAAAATGAGCCTGCCAATTTGTTCTTATTATGTAAGATTGCTTTGGCTATTTGGGGGTCTTTAATGGTTCCATATGAAGTGTAGAACTATTTTTTCTAGATCTGTGAAAAATGATGTTGGTATTTTAATGGGGATTGCATCGAATTTGTAAATCATTTTGGGTAGCATAGCCATTTTAACAATGTCGATTCTGCCGATCCGTAAGCATGACATGTTTTTCCATCTGTTTAAATCCTGGGCAATTTCTTTCCTCTGTGTTTCACAGTTCTACTTATAGAGATCTTTCATATCCTTAGCCAAATATATTCCTAGGTATTTTATTTTCTTTGTTGCTATTGTGAAAGGTATTGCATCTTTGATTTGATTCTCAGCTTGATTGTCATTGGTGTATATGAAAGCTACTGATTTGTGTGCATTGATTTTGTATCCTGAGACTTTGATGAATTTGTTTATCAATTCCAGGAGTCTCTTGGATGAATCTTTGAGGTTTTCTAGATATAAGATCATGTCATCAGCCAAGAGCAATAGCTTGACCTCTTCTTTCCCCTTTTGGATACCCTTGATTTCCATCTCTTGCCTGATTTCTCTGGCTAGGACTTCTAGTACTATGTTGAGTAGAAGTAGTGAAAGTGGGCACCCTTGTCTTGTTCCAATTCTAATTAGGAATACTTTCAATTTTTCTCTATTCAATATGATGTTTGCTGTGGGTTTGTCATATATAAGAATCCGTATTCATTAAATGATGCTGGGAAAGCTGGATAGCATATATCAAAGAATTAAACAGGACCTGCACCTCTCATCACTCACAAGAATTAATTCATAGTGGCTGAAAGACTTAAATCTAAGGCATCAAACTATAAAAATTCTAGAAGAAAATGTTGGAAAAACTCATATAGGTGGTGCCCATGGCCCATTGGGTAGGGCGCTGGCCATATACACAGAGGCTAGTGGGCTCAAACCCCGCCTGGGCCAGCTAAAAACAATGACAACTGCAACAAAAAAATAGCCGGCTGTTGTGGTGGGTGCCTGTAGTCCCAGCTGCTTGGGAGGCTGAGACAAGCGAATTGCTTAAGACCAAGAGTTTGAGGTTGCTGTAAACTGTAACGTCTCAGGCACTCTACCCAGGATGACAGCTTGAGACTGTCGCAAAAAACAAACAAACAAAAAAAACTCCTATAGATATAGGTTTAGATAATGGTCTAGAGAAAAAATTTATGAAGGAGACCCCAAAAGCAATCACAGCAACAACAAAAATAAACAAACGGGGCTTGGCGCCTGTGGCTCAAGCGGCTAAGGCGCCAGCCATGTATACCTGAGCTGGCAGGTTCTAATTCAGCCTGGGCCTACCAAACAACAATGAGGCTGCAACCAGAAAATAGCTGGGTGTTGTGGCAGGTGCCTACAGTCTCAGCTACTTGGGAGGCTGAGGCAGGAGAATCGCTTGAGCCCAGGAGTTGGAGGTTGCTGTGAGCTACAATGCCATGGCACTCTACCCAGGGTGACAGCTTGAGGCTGTCTCTAAATAAATAAATAAATAAATAAATAAATAAATAAATAAATAAATAAATAAAATAAACAAATGGGACCTGATCAAATCAAAAAGTTTTTGTACAGCTAAGAACACAATCAGTACATTAAATAATCTACAGAATTGAAGAAAATATATGAATGCTATACATCTGATAAAGGGATGATAACCATAATTACAAAGAACTCAGGTAAATCACAAAAAAAACAAACCACCACATTACAAGGTGGGCAAAAGACATGAACAGACCCTTTTCAAATGAAGATAGATTAATGGGCAACAAACACATGAAAACATGCTCAGTATCTCTAATCATCAGGGAAATGCAAATCAAAACCACAGTGAGATCTAAATTAACTTCAGTGAGAATGGCTTTTATCAAAAAGTCCAAAACAGATGCTGGTGAGGATGTGGGAAGAAAGAGATTCTCATATGCTGTTGGTGGGACTGGAAACTAGTACATCCTCAATGGAAAGTCGCACTTAGATACCTCAAAGAACTAAACGCAGACCTACCAGCCATCTCACTACTAGGTATCTACCCAAAGGGAAAAAAGACATTTTATAAAAAGATACTTGTACTTGAATGTTCATTGCAGCACAATTCTCAATACATGTGTGGATCAATAAAATGTGGTATATGTATACCATGAAGTACCACTCAGTCATAAATAAATGGTGATGTAGTATCTTTTGTAACAACCTGGATGAAACTGGAGGCAATTTTTCAAGTGAAATGTCACAAGAATACAAAATCAAACACTATCAGTACTCAATACTAAATTAAAATTAGTCACTCAACACTTATGTGCACATATGTAATTAAAACTCAACAGAAATCAAGTAGTTGGGGGGAGTAAATTCCCACCTCACTGAACAATACCCACATTCTGAATGAAGGGCACACTTACAACTTTGACTTAAAATGCACAAAAATTTAAAAAAGTAAAAAAAGAAAATGCACAGAAGTGATTCATGTAACCAAAATATTCTGAAATAAAAATAAAGCCTATTATCTTATTAAAAAGATAAACAGAAAAGATAAAGGAAAACAAGATGGATAAAGCTGAGCAGGGATTGATATATATCACCCAGGATGAACTTTTTCCTGAAAAAGCAAAAAACCCTAAATTGCCTGACGGAAAGTAGACCCCAGAAGGGATTAATTAGCAATGATCCTGCAGGGAAATACAAAAAGGCTTCTGAGAAGATGGTCAGAGAGTGAGATAGAAAGGGGCAGGGTTGATATGTGAGGTTTAGTCTCTGCTTGCATGTTTTAAAAGGCTGCATTTGGGAGAAGAGATCCTTATTTTTCACTTACAAAAATATTTGCCATTAAGATATACGGATTTTTTGCTCTTCCAAAAACCACTCTGCTCTCAGAGTGGAAGACAAATAAGCCTTGTTTGAAATACTTAAAATCCTACTGATATTTCTGAACCACTTTCTTGTCAATTATAATTGTAGCATCTTTCGCTTAACTAGATAACTTAGGGTTTTTTTTTTTCTTTTTTTGAGACAGAGTCTCACTATGTTGCCCTTGGTAGAGTGCTGTGGCATCGCAGTTCACAGAAATTTCAAACTCTTGGACTTAAGCAATTCTCTTGTCTCAGCCTCCCGAGTAGCTGGGACTATAGGCGCCTCCACAATGACCGGCTATTTTTTTGTTGCAGTTAACATTGTTGATTTTAGCTGGCCCAGGCTGGGTTCCAGCCCGCCAGCCTCGGTGTATGTGGCCAGCTCCCTACCCACTGAGCTATGGGTGCTGCCCAAGTAACTTAGGTTTTTATTCTTGATCTTGAAATATGATGCCAGCCCCAAGCCCTGTTCTTTGAAATTGTTGGGTTACTGTGTCCTCATCCAAAAATGTGACCCCTCATTAAAATGATTTCTCTTAAAAATGTGGAACATCTAACCATTCAAATATTACCAAACATAGATGATTAAGATACATTTAAACAACTATGTGTATGTCTCCAAATGGATAATATTTTCAAAGAAGAATCTTACATGTTGCTTTTTGTTCTTATTATAGTAAAAGATATACTAAATTTGAAGTTTTTTTATCACAAATAAAAATAAAAAGTGGAATAACATGGTAATTGCAAAGTCCTAACATTTTCTTTATATTTTAATAATTTTTGTAATATAAACATAAGCAAAATGATTAAATCATTTTGTTTTATGTCATGGCTTATCATGTTTTATATCATTTGAATTATATCATGGCTTCATTTCCTGTTTTTATTACTCATCAAAATGTTGATAAATATGGAGAATGAAATGAACTATATAATTATAATGTGTCAAAGATTCTTTAGACACCACCTATATTAATTGCAAGGCTGTTTTAAAATATGTGCCAGCTTGCTGATAAGAAGTTTGTGTATCAACAACTATCTTCTGTGGAATCTTCTGTTCTTTAGCTTATCATCAAGAACATAATTACCAAGATAGTTAACATTTACTGAATGCTTACTGTATCTCAGGTCCTGTTCTAAGAACTTAAAAGTATTATTCTATTTATATTTTAAGATTTAAGAACTTAATGAGCTAGGTATAATTATTATTTTCATTTTACATATATGGTACCATATGTTGTGTGTTTTCTGTGTACCTTCTCAGTAGATGTTTTAGATAAGGGCTAAAAAAACCTCTGGTACTTGTATTTGATAATTTTAACATGATACGGCATTTTTTTTTTTTTTAGAGTTAGAGTCTCACTTTGTTGCCCTCAGTAGAATGCTGTGGCATCATAGCTCACAGCAACCTCCAGCTCTTGGGCTTAGATGTTTCTTTTGCCTTAGCCTCCCTAACCTGGGACGACTACAGGCCTCCCCCACAATGCCTGGCTATTTTTTGTTGTTGTTGTTGTAGTTTGGTGGGGGCTGGGTTTGAACCTGCTACCCTCCGGTATATGGGGTCGGTGCCCTACTCACTGAGCCACAGGCACCACCCCGTGGTAAGAAATTATATGAAGGGCCAATTTTATTTCTAGTGTTGGGCAGAGTGATAGTTTTATGCCAACAATAGGCTCCATGCTACCTAATATATTTTCCTTACCCTATTTAAAATTGCATTCTTAATACATTGTTACTCTATTTCTCAATTTTAAAATCTTCACAGAAAATTGGTTTTTATGTGTATGTAGTACCTGTAAAGCATTCTTTCTAGTAATATATGTAGGATATGTTCATTTTACAAAAATGTGAAGAACCCCAGAGATGAAAATAAAAGTTACCCATTATCCCAGTAACTGCAGGGAACCACTGTTAATATTTTGGCATTTTTTCCCAGGTATTTCATATATGCATATGTAAATATATATTTAAATTCAATTAGAAACATACTTTATAGTTTGGTTTGGTTTTACTGGGGTTTTTTAATTCACTTGATAATAATATATTGATTACATCATTTTCTTATGTCATTAAATTTTCTTTCACATAATTCTAATTTATAGGACTAATTCCTTATTGTTGGTTGTTTAAGTAGGTATAGGAAACTTTAAATATATAAATATATAAACTCTTACTCATGCTATAGGCATCATATCTTTAATAATTTTTTTTTTAAAAGCATGCCCAGTAAAAGCCTGGGACTAAATCTCTATTGATCTGAATTTTAATCTAAAATTACAGTGCTGAAGGTGGCCTCCAAGGAATGAAGTCCATTTTCCAATTTCTGCAGAGAACTATATTACTATCTTAGATATATGTCTCCAGAAACTATTCCTGAATTTAATGAGGGAGGAAGATTCCATAACCGTTCAAGGTAGCACTATAGTGATTTGGTGTCATAGGAGGGGCTTTGCAAGTACTCAGACCCTAAGACCAAATACCAGGTAAAAGACCTTGAACTTTGACCTTGACTTTAGTAACTCTCTCATTCTTGGTTTCTGTCTGCCTGCCAGGGTTTCTGTGAGGATTCCATGAAATAATGCATCTAGAATGCATAGCACAGTGTGAATACTGAACACTATGCTTTTTTTTCCACTGTCCCTCTTAAATATTTAACATTTCTTTTTGTTCTTTCTACAATGAAAAATCTCCAAACACCAATATCTATGGCACCAAAATCTAACACCAGAAGCCATTACTAACTTCTCTGTGAACTGCTTTTCCAAACTAAATAAAGCTAATTCATTTCACTTTTTTCCTAAAGTCTACTTTTATAATTTTTTAAATATTCAGACCCTTCTAAGCTGTGGATTCCACATTACACAGGATATTGATCTGGTTAGTGATATAAATAGTGGGAAATTCTACTACCCTTATATTGCTATATGGATGCCACTATTGCAAGAACTTGCTGAATGCTGAAAAATAGGTTATAATGTAATTAACTCAGGTTCTGCTTTTAGGCTTCCATGCCAAGGATGACTGCTTATCTGTGTGGTTTCTTACTTCTCATACTGACTCTTCATCTTGCTAAGAAGCAGTTCTTTCATTGTTTTCGGTCAGTTTCATTAATTTATATCAGTTTGCCAATGTTAGAATATTTTATTTCAATTTTATGGTCTTATCTACACACACACTTTAATCTATTTTTGAAGTTACTAAGTAAATTTAGGGGCAGATAAGTTCATATATACTTTTTTGGATCAACGTGAACTATGACACATCTACATAGCAGCGTATAGCTGTTGCATAGAAAGAAAGGCTACCTCTTTTTGAAGCAGTTTTCCTTTAATGTAAGTTCACTAGTGCTGAAATTTTCTTCAGACCTACGTTTGATTTTAGTATGTCATCTGTGTGATTATGAATCTGTTGGCTTTGGCTCTGAAAGCTGTAATTACTGATGTTTGAAAGACATCTGTGAGGGTGAGGATATGGACAAGACAAGTTATAAGTGAGATCTATATAATTACCACCCTGCTTTCCTATCAGGAACTCTGGATATTTAAGGCAAATTAGGACCTTTAAAGTGGCCCTTCTCCTATCAGGATGCATTATCAGGATACTCTGAATGTAGATAATCAATCTGAGGCAGTAAGTGTCCTCTCTTGCATATACTATTATCTCATAGGTCCTGCAAAGATCCATGCCTGTCTCTTACAGTGATCACAACCCTTACTCTTGCTACAGAAGCTATCCTTATGCTGAAAGAAAAACACTAGGGGAAGAAACTAATTTCTGTAGTGAAGGATTCAGATGACCTGGCTTCCACTTAATAGAGCTCAAACGTGCGAACTGTGACCCCTGCCAAGGTTGTGGGTCTCCATTTCTCCATCTGTAAAATGGAGGTAGTATACAGCCTCTAACTACTTCAGAAAATTGTGGTGATACAGAGAGGTCATAGATATGAAAGTGCTTCAGAAATACTATGAGGTTTCTACAAAAAACCCAGGAAATATAAAGGAAAAAAAATCACGTAGTTACACCATTCCCTTGGAATTTTGAGCATTTGTTTCTGTTTCCATCAATGGCTATGCACTAAACATATATGTTTTTTATATTTATGAAAGCATTGAATGCATACTTACACTATGACCGGAAAGTATTGAGAGAAATGGAAAAATTCCTTGTCATTGGTAATTAACAAAAGAAAAAACCCTTCCCAGAGTAAAGATAGCTTAGACCCAGCTCACAGGGCTCTGTCTTATTTTTTTTTTAAAGAAAACTCCCTTTTTTTTTTTTTATTGGTTTATTATTTATTTTTAAATATATTTTAAATTTTATTAAAAGGTTTTTTTTTTTGTTTTTTTTTTTTTTTTAAATTTTTATTTATGTGTAAGTTTTTTTACTTTCCTGATATTATTTGCAAAATAAAGTCTCTAATTTTGGTGACATCCAATTTATTATTCTTCCTGTCATTTGTGTTTTTTTGT
>CAUYQV010177405.1:0-12904 GCA_963574575.1 Galagoides demidoff | reverse complement strand
TATCTGTCACACTGTAGAGTATTATAGGAATATTATAGATTAAGTACTTTAAATACTTTTCATTGGCCAGGCACAGCTCAGGACTGTAGTCCTAGCACTATGGGAGGCTGAGGTAGGAGGAGTGCTTGAGCTCAGGAATTTCAGGCCAGCCTGACCAAAACGGAGACCCTGTCTCTACTAAAAATAGAAAAATTACTTGGGCATTATGGAGGGCACCTGTACTCCCAGCTACCCAGGAGCTAAGGCAAGAGGATCACTTGAATCGAGGGGTTTGAATTTATAGGCTGACACTATGGCACTCTAGTCTGGACAACAGAGTGAGATTCTATCTCAAAAAAAAATTGTATTCAATACCTGGATAGCTCAATTAGAGTATTTTTGTTCTCATTAACGGATATAAACCAAATATATAGCATATTGGTTCTTGCTCTTTGACATGTCCTCCATAACATATACTATAGTAAGATTTTTACTTGTGAAGGTTCAGCAGTGGAAATATTTTAATCTCAAGGTTTATTTCTAATACATATAATGGGACACAATATCTTCTAGTTATAACATTAAATTTACCATTATAAAATTTGGTCACTAGAAATAGACAAAATGCTTTCCAGCTTTAGTATCATTTTGATATAAAAGTCACAATATGAGATGAGATGTGTTTTTCAGTAATGCACGTCTTAATTTATCATACCTCATCAGAAATGCAGTTACTGCAAATTCTGCCTTGATTGATGCATACATTTAAATCTTTATTATATTGTAACACCATGTTTTAAGGTATTTCTGCAAGTCTGCCTGTGTTATCAAGGCCTCTGGAAGCTAAATATCAGACGCATGTCACATGCTTCCACACAGACTGCAGGACAGTTCTCCAGGTGGCCTTGGAGACCACTGACCAAGTTCTCTCCCCTTCCTCACATGTAGTTCTCAAGAGTTGCTACAGAATGTGCTGGGAATCCAACACCCTGAAATACAAAGGAACTGGCCAAAATAACCCAGGCCCTGTTCAGGTACCTTCTAGAAATGTGATGTTTAATAATGCTTCAACCCAGTGTGCCCTGTGCCCACTGGAATATAATACCCAGGCAGCTGCTTCCCAGGGCTCCTCAGCTATAAGGCAAGTGGGCACAGGCAGATGAGTCTTCATTTGCCGGGGGCAGCTTTCCGGAGCCTTAGGAGACTGGCTCACCATGAATCCTAGGCTTCTATCTGGAGGAAATAAATCTGCTTCCCCTAACTTGTGTATGAGAGTGTCCTGTCTTATCCAACTTAAACGCGTTAGTAACCACAGCACAGGGAGCCTGCTCTGCATAGACTATATGTTTTGAATAAAGGTTTCTACAGTTACAAGCTTCTCTCTGAGCACTGCTTTAGCTACATGACATACATTTTGTGTGTGTACCTTAATTTTTACTTATCTCAAATTATTTTCTAATTTCCCTTGTGACTTCTTAGACTCATTAGTTATTTAGGAGTGCATTTTTAATTTCCACATACTTGTGAATTTCTGGATTCTTGTTGATTTATTTCTAATTTCATTCCACTATAGTCACAGACATACTTTCCATGATTTCAGTCCCTTGGAGTTCATTCAGATTTTCCATGGCATGGTATGCGCTACGGGGAGGCATATTCTACTTTGAAGAACTGGAAAAATAGCTCTTCATTTTGTATGGAACCAGAAAAAGCCCACATAGCCAGTGCAATTCTTAGCAGTAAACACAAATGTGGAGGCATCACTTTATCAGACATCAGGTTGTATTACAAGTCCAAAGTGATCAAAACAGCATAGCACAAAAATAGAGACATAGATCTATGGAACAGAATAGAAAACCAAGAGATGAAACCAGCCTCATATTACCATCTGATCTGTGACAGACCAAACCAAAGCATACACTGGGGAAAAGAATCCCTATTCAATAAAGAGTGCTGGGAAAACTGGATAACCACATTGTAAAAGACTGAAACCGAACCTGCACCTTTCACCAAATTTGACTCAGGCTGGGCCAGGAACAGTGGTTCACACCTGTAATCCTAGCACTCTGGGAAGCTGAGTGGGTGGTTTGCCTGAGCTCAGGAATTCAATACCAGCCTGAGCAAAAGCAAGAACCCTGTCTCTAAAACCAGCCAGGCATTGTGGCTGGCACCTTTAGTCCTAGCACCTGGGAGGCTGAGGCAAAAAGATCACTTGAGCTTAAGAATTTGGGGTTGCTGTGAGCTATGACTTCATGGCACTCTACCCAGGGCACAGATTGAGACTGTCTCAAAAAAAAAAAAAAATGCCTCCGGGCGGCGCCTGTGGCTCAAAAGGGTAGGGTGCCAGACCCATATGCTGGAGGTGGCAGGTTTAAACCCAGCCGGGCCAAAAAAAAAAAAAAAAGCTAAGATAAACAATGATAAAAATCCTACAAGAAAGTGTGGGGAAAATCTATTGATATAAGCCTAGAGAAAGATTTTATGAAGAAAAATCCACTGGCAATCACACAATGACAACAAAAAATAAATAAAAAACAAATGAGAATTAACTAAATTGAAAAGCTTCTCCATAGCCAAGGACCCAACAATTAAAGGAAACAGACAACCTTCAGAATGGGGAAAGATTTGCATGTTATGAATCAGACAAAGGTTTGATAACCAGAATCTATAGAGAACTCAAATTATTCAACAAGAGCAAACAATCTCATTTATCACTGGGCAAGAGATATGAACAGAATCTTCTCTGAAAAAGACAGAAGAATGGCCCCAACAGACATGCAAAAAATACTCATTATCCCTAAATCAAGGACAACTGGAGATATCACCTAACCCCAGTGAGAACGACCCACATCACAAAGCACCACAGTTGCAGATGCTGGCAAGGATGTGGAGAGAGGGGAACTCTTTTATACTGTTAGTGGGACTGCAAACTAATACAGTCTCTTTGGGAAAGAAATGTGGAGAACCCTCAAAGAACTCAAATTAGACCTTCCACTTGATTCTGCAACCCCTCTACTAGGCATCTACCCAGAACAAAAAGATTCATTTAATCATAAGGACATTTTCACTAGATTATTTATTGCAGCTCAATTTACAGTCACCAAGATATGAAAACAATCTAAATGCTCATCAATCCATGAATGGATTAATATACTACGGTATATGTATACCATAGAATATTACTCAGCCATATAAAAAATGGAGACTTGACATCTTTTGTACCAACCTGAATGGAGTTGAAACACATTCTTCTTAATAAAGTATCAGAAGAATGAAAAAGCAAGTATCCAATGTACTCAGTACTAATATGAAACCAGTAGAGGAAAAAATACACACCCACCCAAGAGAAAATACAATTAAACTCAGGTGGGGAGAGGGAGGAGGATGGAGGGGATTGGTGTGCTCTCAACTAACAGGCACAATGTAATTGGCATATGCACATAGTAGGGGCACAACTACAATGTAACCTAATCTCCTGTACCTCATAGTAATCTGAAATTAATTACTTAACACTACAAAAAAAAGAACTTTTAATATGAAATGATAGAGAACACAAAAATTTTTGTAATTGTTATAAGCAAATAGGCACATGTCTGAAAGAAATCCAAGTCAGATTAATTTTGGGTTTTGGGTCAATTGTGATTTAGTAGAATTATTTTTTAACCTCATCAGAATTTTTTAATATAAAAAGCAATGCTTTGGGGAGAATGGGTGCATTGGCATCTCTTTGATGTTCAGACATTGAATTCTAAGAGCATGGACTCTGATGAGGTCATGTTGCCTAGGACCCTGTTACATGTGGGTGTGGCACAGTCAAGAGCAAGGAGGTGCACTCTGCTGGGAAGAATGTCCTGGGAAGAAAGTAGTAGATGTCCAATAGACTAGTTACATTTTGACAGGGTGCTTGGTAACCATTTTTCTGATTCCAGAAGGCCTTCAGGCCTGATTCATTTTTAACCTCTCTAGGGAAGATTAGGCATTTTCTCTTTGTAAAATCAGAGTAATGGATGGGGAAGACTTCAAAAGGACATGGTCCATTATCTTCCTGTGTCAGCCTTTGCTTTGATAGATGAGGTGACCAAGTTCCAAATGTTTAGGTGGTTTACATCTGGTGAATGGAGAGCAGGAACTTAGACCCATGTGCCCAGTGCTCTAGTAAGTGAATTTCCACTGCTGATGCCATGTGTTCAACTTTTGAAATTATTTAAATGTCCTTCAAAATTGTGAGAGAGATACAAATTTAACCTTTCCCCACCTTTTGATTTCTTTTCAGATAGGTATTACCATTATATCAGAAACTTAAGTGATGATTTTATTCATTTAATTACTCAAGTTGATAAAGGTTAATTATTTGCAAAGTAATAAGGAAGTTTACTTTAAATTTTATGACCCCACTTTAAAATTAGGGGTGGAGGATGTGGATCACTCTCCTTGTCCTCCCAGAAGGGTCAAGGTGTCACCATCCCACCTCCGGGAAGGGAGCTATATGTCACAAACAAACTAACAATATTAAACAGAAGGTTTAATGTAAAAAAAGTCTTGTCATATAACAAAAAATGCGGAACATTTACTCAAGTCATCAAACTAAACATAAGATATTAAAACAGTTTAATGTATTCCCTAGTCATTTCTCCTTGCTTATTTGCAGGGTAGAAAAGATCATTTGCCTGCTTTAAGGTCTAAAATATTTCTCAATTTAGAATGAACTAATGGAAGGAATAATTGCATTCTTTCTACACCTGCAGAAGATATTACTGATGTAAATAACTTTTTCTGAAAGGTAGTTTGACAAAGCCACAGCCCTAAATTATTTCTACTGGCACATCATTGCTATATTTTTCAAAACCCAATAAGGAACCATAAGATTTGGAAATGAGTTCTCACTGAGTACTGGTATTTATTACGTTGAATATTATGTGAAGCTTCGGTTTGGACCTGGCTAATTTGTGACATGTTTATAACAGCCAGGCCAAGATTTACTTGCACATCTGTGACCATAGTTAAAAGTAAGAATACATAGCATAGGATGGTGTCTTTATAAATAAATCTTAATAATAAAGTCCAAAAATATTTTACAAATACATTTCAAAGCATTCAGATTTTGTTTGTATTTTTTGATCAGTTTGAATAGCATACATATTCTAAATACAGGGTTTTTTTAATTATCTTGTAAAGTTTCTTTCTTAAGAGAAAAGAGGCCACTGTTAATAGAAGATTTTTAATCATTTATAAATTAAATGCAGAAGTGTTAGACTGTTCTGTGATAAAACCTACACATTCTATTTCTGAAAAATTTGCTTCTACCTAACTGCAACATTAACATGATTTGTCAGAAGATGTTATGGAAGAAATAATTAATTTGGAGGAAAAAAGCTGTAAATCTGAAGGAAAGGATACCACTTAGAAAGCCATTACCTCATAATTAGAGACATTCTGCACAAAATTAAGCCATGTTTGTTGTTTTTGCAATATGTAGGCACACAATTATCCTTAAAATGGAATGCTTATTAATCTCTTCCAACATTGACTCTATCAGCATTGAGCCTAACACGAGAATTCAAGTTCAAATCTACCACACACCAGCTACATGGCCTTGGTCAGGTTACCCTGAACCTCAATTTCCTTTTCTGTGAATGGAAATGTTTATAATAGTAATTACAACATAGCACTGCTGTGAGGATTAAAATAAATCAATATGCAGAAATGTTTAGGAGAAAGCTTATCCCAGAGTTACAGTACATATGTTTTTATTACTATTATAATTCTCAGTGTATAAGAAGGACTCAATAAATGTCTGTTAAATTAAATGCCCCTCCAAACTAAAGGCATACATAGCAGCCCCAATCAGATGATGTGACATAAAATATTCTCCCATGTAACAAATACAGAATTTCTAAGACAGAAATCCAGAAGCTCTGTCACAGAGGCTGCTGGTTAACAAAGCAAGGAATAGTTTGTGTGGTTTTATCTGAGGAGCTCTGAGAACTTCATACCCCTCTCACAGACTCTGCTCTACCAAGTAACCCAACCAATATTACTTTGGCTAAACCATTGAAATTTCTTTTAAAAAGCAATTGCTAAAAACAGAGAGAGAGGTAATGTTATATGTTGAAACATAACCAGCCTGTTAGAACAAGGTGGGGAACACCATTAATACCCATGGATGCTTCATTTGTACAGTTTACCAGCTTAATGAACCTGCTTTAGAAATATTCTGTGGGATTCCATCAGAGAAAGTACAAGGAGGCCAACAGGAAAGTGCTGGAACGGCTCTCCGATGAGGTGGGAGGAATAAATTGCCTACTTAATTTTTTTTTTTCAGAGGCTAGTACACCTCTCTCCTCTCAGAATGTCATCAATACTATTTTAAACAAGGATTTTCAACCTCAGGATGTATGTGGTAGTGTGTCTAGCTTTTGAAGTCACTGACAAAAAGATCTGATAATGTTCCATGTTATGACACTTCCATTATCCCACCAAATAAAGACTTTTCTTGCTTTAAAAAAAAAAAAAAAGTGGTTCCAGGCTTCAAAGAAAGAGCTTGTCTCCACCTAACACTGAAGGTTTCATTTATACTCCGGGCAGAGTACAAATTGCAGCGCGGAGTCCGTCTGGATCTGTTGGTGGCACAATTAGGGAGCCTGACATGGGGTTACCAAGGCAGAAACTGCTGCTACGCAACCTTAGCCTGTTACATTCAAAGGTGGGGGAAGAACTTAGAAGCCACTGGTGAGCTGTAAGAAGCAAATGGCACTGGTTTTTAGCACACGCCTACTGAACCAACTCCAGAGAGTTCATAGTACTACAGCATTACTTTGAGTTCCAGGGTCTAGGTTAATACACTCAGGGCATGAGCTATAACAAGAAATGCAGGTTGGGGGACAGGTCGTGTCCCATCTGATACTTCCACTGACTAACTCTACATGGATTCGAGGTGGCGTATCCTCAACCACATCCCTCTCCTCCTTCCCAAGATCACAGAAGACAGACACAGGAATCACACAGATGTGGCGGCGCTCTGACCGGTAACTCACAGCTGCGAGGACACGTGGAGTGCGTGCTTCTCACGCAGGGTTTGCTGACACCCTCGTGAATTCACCTTTAACACCCCCAGTCCTGAGATGTAGCCAGAAGCAAAGCTGACACCACTCCCCCTGGCAGAGAGCAGACCAGGGCATAGTTTCTCCATAGGTAGGCAGTTCCTCACCCCAAAATAAATAAATAAAAATAAAAGGCAAGAGTAAGCCAAATACCCTGGTTCTTTCTTTTTTACAGATAAATTAAAGGAACTCACTCCTCTGCTTATGAAGGTTGTCCAGGGTTGTTATACCAGTCCTCAAACTAAGGCCCGCGGGCCACATGCGGCCCCCGGAGGACATTTATCCGGCCCGCCGGGTGTTTTTGCCGCAGCTGCCTGTCCTGCTTAGCAGCCGACTCATCCCGGGGCCCGCAGTCCAGCCCTCCAACGGTCTGAGGGACAGTGAACTGGCCCCTGTTTAAAAAGTTTGAGGACCCCTGGCATGTGGTTTTCAGCTGGAGTGCAAACAGATTCCTCAGGGAACTTTGGAAAATGCATGCGGATGCTACTGCGTTTGGTAGATGAGTGCAGGAGCTGCCAAGCATCCCGCAAAGCATGCTCCTGTCCCAGGCAGGAAAGGCAGCCTGCCTGAAATCCGGTAGCATTCCTGTTGAGAAGCACAGGCTGGGATCTTACCACAGGAAACAGGAGGAACAATAAATGAGGCCCTGACAGTATTACAGCTGGGCGTGTGCACGGACGCAACCTACGGGGGCACTGCTAAGTCCATATAAACTATTATTTTCTTTTCAAACAGTAAGGTAATTTACACTCGGTAATAGTCACCACTTTAGTGAACAATTCTGAGACTTCACCGCCAACAAAATATAAAACTCTTCTATCCTTTCCAAAATTCCCCCTTGACTTGTGAATTCAACTCTCCTACTCGGAGATCCTAGCAACCGTCCATTTGCTCAATGTCCTTATAATTGTGCCTTTTCTAGAATATCAGATATTCTGGTAGAGCCTGGAGTTACGCTTTCAATATGGCCTCTTTCACTCAGCAGGTACGCTGCAGGTGCACTCCCGTTGTCACAGGGATCGTCGGTCCGTTGCTCTTTGTTGGTGAGTAACGTTGGTTTAAGTGGCTTTTCCATGGTTTGTGTATTTGTTTTCCATTTGACAGTCCTTACGTGTAATCTTTGAACCTTTAGAGATTTAGGTTGAAAGGAAAATTAAACATCTTTCAAAAAGCCGAGATTTAGGTTGAAGGTAAGATTCAACATCTTTCAAAAAGCCATGTTCAAACCTGAATTTGCTGATTCTTTTCCCATATTCTCTCTCAACACTTTTGGGAAACCATTCAGATTCAGATGACCCAATTTAGTGACCCAGGTTTCTCCTACATGCTACAATCGCTTCCTTTACTACCTTATATTGCTCGGTTTCTCCCAATAGACTTTGAACCCATTGAGATAGGTGTAACGTCTCATTTAATATTTTTTAATATATTTAAAATGAGACCCAAGTAGAAATGTAAGCTCCTAAGTATGTCATTGTTTCTTTTACAGCCATCTCACCCTCTGAGATTTATCAAGACGGGATTTGAGCAGAGAATAAGCCAGGCAAGAGTGGCTATTTTACAATAATGTAGTTATAGGCAAGATAGGCTGGTCCAAGCTGAGAACTCCATCCTGGACCATTTTCCTTAACTGAAACAAGCTAAGCAGTGTCCTTTGCTTCTACCCTCTAAGTCCAAGTCCAAATCTGAACTATCTAAATCAAAATGCTGAGAGGCCAGGAGAAGATTAAAAAGCTAGCAAGAAACTGCAGGCACACCGCACACAGGGGACTGGTCCCATACAGGAACCACCTCAGAGAGGCTCCACCTAACCTATATCTCTGAAGGAAGAAAGAAAAGACTCAAAGGGCACCCACATTCAAATGAGATCCCCAAGGAAGTGGCCAAAAACAGACCCCTTCACTCAACCCTGATGAAAGACTGAGAAGGGAATAGGGAAGAAAAAGCAAAAGGGAGACTTGTGATTCGTTTAAAGGTCGACGTTCTATCCACTCCCATTTTGTAGAAGAGCCCAGCCCATGGTCGGAACAACGACTGGAAGTCAGAAAAGCCAAGTTCCCAGTCTCCGTCCATCACTTATTTAGAGTGGAACAAGTCACTTAGCCTTCCGGAATGTCATGGAAGAATGACACATCCTGTGATTACCTCATCAACATGTCATTAGAATTAAACAGGTTAACATACGAAAAGTACTTTGAAATATGTACAATTGAAGCATTTTCAGAACATTTGGATTAAATAATTCACTTATCATAGTTCTTAGAAATAGCATAAATCTGAGAATAGGGCCTGCCTGGGACTAACTTCAGAAAACCTAAGTGTTGCCCTAGTTCTATTACCAACTGGTTCTGAGAAATGCAACTTTCTCAGGGATTATATAAGAAGGTCTATGTTTCACACAAAACAAGTTTTTAAAAATAGGTATTAGTAGCATTTTATAGGTTAATAATATGAAAGAGCGGGTAAAAAAAATGCCCAGGAAACACAAATTATAAATGGTGGCAATGGTATTCCAACCTCCGTCCACTTCCTGTTAAATTTGTCTCCTTCCTATTACCAACATTTTTATACTGCAGTTATTCTATGTGAAACAGTGAGATAGGATTTTAAAATCTGCACTATCCTTTACAGTTCAGAAATACTTTAACTTTTAGTGATTCACATTTAATATTTTGTTTTTCTCTGATAGGTTTCCTCAATTGCAGAATTTTTTTATTTCCTTTCCTTCTACTCAGCATCTGAGGTCCTGATTTTATGACCATTGTTTAGAGAAATTGTTCTCACAACATAAATAGTTTAAGTTAGTGCCTTCATCTTTTTTTTGCTCACCTAAAAATATTTTAAAATTTTATGTATTTATTTTTGGTTGATAGCTAAAATTTTTCAAAAGAATTTTTCAATGACCCAAATATATGACACAATCTATATAACATCGAAGTAAAAGTTTTTTTGAAAACATATCTCTCAAAGAAGACCCATTGCTAGAATGAGGCAATAGATGTACAGACAATAAGAAAAAGAAAACAAGTCGAATTTTTTCTTTAAGAGATGCATTTCTAATAAAATTTCACTTCAAATATAATATATATGTATGGATTTTGTGATGTGTTTGTGTAATTTACTTAAACTAATTTTTAAAATTTTAATTTTTTTAAGCCAAAAAAAAGAAAAAAACCTTACACAAGTATAACCTTCCAACCTTACCTTGGAAGAAGTGGAGGGTAATGGAAGAGATTTTGGCAATAATATCATTCAATTTTGAATTTCTTCTGAATATTATACCAACATTTCAACATATCATCAACAATTACTTTAATAATATAACAACTAAAAATGCAAACATGTTGACCTTCAATTATGTTAAAAGCAAAATGTTGAAAACACTTGACCTATAAAAGAATTTGGTGCTTAGACATTAGAACTTACTTTCTCAGTGTTTGTGAAGTATCTCAGAAAAACTTTATCAAGGCTTACCAAGAGACTATTAATTATTACTGTAACTCTTTCATTTGGGGCCCCTTGTTTTTGTAAATGTGTGTGCAAAAAAAGAATGAATATGACAGGCCTGACTGCTGTTCTTTAGAAAGGACAGCTTGCAAACTTGCCGTGGGGCTGACACCTAGGAACATAGATTTTAGGACTATTCCCATCACCAAGAACTGATAAGAACGGCTTATAATTACTAACCTGTTTATGCAAACACTATGGTTTAGGCTGAAATCCAGCTTTCCTTTTGGGAGTCTGGGAGTTGAGTGCCTCCTAGGCAGGGCTGATCTATGTGATCAACCCCCAATAAAAACCCTACACACTGAATCTCAAGCTTTTTTTTTTTTTTCAAAGCAACCAAAACTTTGTGTTTGTTGGTACAGCTTATTGCTGCAGACATTAACTGAGTCCTGTGTGACTCCCCTGGGGGAGGACCTTCAGGAGCTTGTGCCGGGTTTTCCTGAGACTTCTCCCCATGCACCTTTTCCTTTGCTGTGTGTTCTTGTCCTTTCATTGTAATAAAGGCCCGAGCACAACTCTACGCCCAGTTCTGTGAGTCTTTTTACTAAATCATCAAGCCAGGTATGGTCTTGGGTACCCATAGCATACCTGATACACTCCGAAAAAGCTGGAAAAAATGAAACCAACATAATACACTTCTTCTGATGTATTTTTATACCTTTTTCATCTTATTAAATTTTCCAAAATAATTTCAGTATATTTTCATACAAACTTTGAATTTGCACATTTTGATCACTCTATTTATGAAAAATGTTCACAATATAGTCTAATAGGCAACACCATTCTTATCACCAATTATTGTAAACTAACATGCCTTCTATAAGGAATTAATCACTTTGCAATGTTGATTGTTAAAGTTTATCTCATCAAATTAAAACAAGAGATCAAATATATTTATCAAAATTTATAATTTTAGAAAATAAGTAGAAAACATACAGTTTCTATTTTGTAATGAGATATGGTATAAAATGAATATGTAATAAACAGCTAAAATTAAAGTTACTCATGAAATAGTAACTATAAGTTATGGTATTCTTTGGAAAATGTTGTATGCAAATGTTGAAGTCCTAGATTCAAATTTTATAGAATAATGAATAAGAAACAAGTTATGATTAATAAATAACCCGCTTAACTTTAGAAATCATGTTCAAACTTTTCTAATGTAATCAATGAAAAAAGAAAGGAATATATACTGTTAAAATGAATCCATTCATGAACTAGCATATAATTTTCAACTTTGTAGGTGTTAAAAAGTACTAAATACACAATAAAATGAAATAACATGAGGCTATAAAATGAATAAATATTTCATAGTATGACTTACTTTAAACCTGAAAAAAATCGCAATAAAATTTATCCTTGGACTTTTAGCCAATGTATCATGAAAAATTTAATAGACCTTAAAAATATTCCAGTTAGAGTTGAAAAGTCAATGTGAATAATCTATTTTTCTCTGACTCTTTGAACATACTTTTCAAAAGCTTTCCAAGGATGAATAACAAGAATACTGAAAATGAATTGTTTATTATTTTACATATATGAGGAAAACATTTTTGTTGCTCAGTGTGTCTTACTTATATTTACTTAGCTGTGTTTTAATCACCTTCACGGGTAATGCATTTTTTTTTTTTTAAGATAGGCCAGAGAGGAACAAAAATTTAACTTGGCCATTAATCCCACAGTGCACTTCTACCAAATAACTATATTCAGAAGATCCAATGAAGATCCTATACCGACCAGAATGCCATGATGTATGCTCAAGAGACTATGTAGGAAGGAAAGAAGACAAAAATTGCTAAAGGTTTACTGAACTTGGATCAGTTCTTAAAGGTTAAAGGAGCCATTCCTTTTTTACTGCCTTTGAAGAGGTACTAGAGAGGATCTAGAGTTCCATGGTAAGATTTGGAGTAAAGAGGGCTGCTTTTCTTTGATAAAATGGAAGAGGTTTTATTACAGGTGCAGTCATGGACTAATTTTAGAAAAGAATTTATATGCAGGTGGAAGATCTGAATAATGTTCCTTAAAACATCCGGGCACTCTCACCTCTTGAAAAGTGTTCTTAGGTTCCTAGGGTTACGTGTGTCCATCCCAATCTGAAGGTCTCTGGTAAGAAAAGTATTTCCTAAATACCCTTAAGCTTTCTTTTCCTTTTTTTTTTTTTTTTTTTTTTTGAGAAGGAGCCTCAAGCTATCCCCCTGGGTAGAGTGCCATGGCATCACAGCTCATAGCAACCTCCAACTCCTGGGCTCAAGCGAGTCTCCTGCCTCCGTCTCCCAAGTAGCTGGGACCACAGGCGCCCGCCACAACGCCCGGCCATT
>CAUYQV010177404.1:0-21453 GCA_963574575.1 Galagoides demidoff | reverse complement strand
TGGGGGTTTTGTGAAACTTGGGACTTTTTTCCTTATACCTGAAGCTTGTTCTTGGCAACTCTAGGAGGAAGAAGGGGGCCTGGGAATGTGTTCTCGGCCCCCTGAGGGGAGGAGGGACTTGCCTTGTTCCTGGAGTCGACTCTGGGGGGAGAAGGAAGGAGGAGGGAAATGGGCTGGAGAGGGTGGGGGGAACAGGTGAGGGTTGGGGAACAGGAGTGGGCAGGGGAAAGGGGGCTGGGTTACAACAGATCTAGCTAACTATCCCTCACTGAGCCCCAGCTTGCTTCTAAGTTTTCACTATTATTCATAATACGATGGACACTTTCATGCCAGCACTTTGGGTTACTTCCTCAGGACAATCCCAAGAGTGGAATTACTGGGTCAAAAAGGATAAATGGAATTATTGGGTCAAAAGATCAAAAGGATTTTGAGATTTGTATTACCCTCCTAAGGAGCTGTGCTGGCTGCCAGCACAGGAACAGGAGCGCAGCTCACTCTGAAGGGCGGCTCCTCCAGGGCTGCCATCGCCTGAGTCCTGCTGGACTTCAGTCAGGAGGGTTTGGAAAGGAGTCTCGGAGTCTCCAACAAGAGCGGTGGCTGCAGGGGTGGGAGGTCTCCCTGGAAGGGACTGCCTTGAGATGGTCCCAGGAGGCCCCAAGGACTGCGGCCTGAAGTGCAGACCCCGTAGATGCCGCCCCGCCTGTTACCAATGCCGGGGATGCAGGCCAGCTGTTCCTGCTCACGGCCCTGCCTTGCTCTCTCCAGTGTTTACATAAACTCTAACAGGCACGCATTTTTAGCCATGTTTCTCTAAGGGAAAAGTGTTTAGGGGCATTTTGCCACAGCACCCAGTGAAGTGGCCAGTGCCTAATACCCTGAAGGATGCAAACTGTGGGAACGGCACAAAAGCAACACCTGTAGAGAGCATCCCTGCCAGGGGGGTCTCAGCACCTTGAGTCCCAGTGCAACCAGCCACTATGTGCCCTGGGCTGGGGCCACTGCCTCTCCCCCACCAGCCAGGCCTCCCTGAGCCACGATGCCAGGCTGCCCCTGTGGCCACGAGCTGCCTTCACTGGGAATGTTCTGAGGGAGACCCAGTGTGCTGCGTCCTATGGTGGCCACCACGCAGTCCCACAGTTCTGAATGTCAGCCATGTAAAACCAAGGTGCTGGCAGGCCTATTGGTCAGCTCAGCTGCCATAACAAAGTACCACAGACACGGAGACTTAAACAACAAAAATTAATTCTCTCACAGTTGTGGAGGTGGGAAGTCCAAGGTCAAGGTGTTGGCAGGACAGGTTTCTCCTAGGATCACATGAGTCCAGGAGTTTGAGATTGCTATGAGCTGTGATAACACTATGGTGCTCTACCTAGGTGACAGAATGAGATTCTGTCTCAAAAAAAAAGGGGGGAGGGAGACAAGAAAATGCCCTATGGCCAATTAATATCACACTCTGGATCCTAGAGTTAGTTAGAACTTCAATATATGAATTTGGAGGGACATGGTCAGTTTGTAACAGCAGCTGGGCTGCAATCCTCTTGGGAACCTCAGAGGAGCTGTTTCTTCATGTCTTTCAGCTTCTAGAGGCCACTGGTATTCTGTGGCTTAGGCCCCTTCCTCGAGTCACCCCAAACTCTCCTTCCATCTTCACATCTCTTGCTACTGACCTCCAGCCTTCCTCGCATAGGAAAGGCCCTTGTGATTATCCTGGACCCAGCTGGATGACCCGAGATTATCTCAAGATCCTTAATTTACTCACATCTGTGAAGCCCCTTTTACCCTGTAAAGTAACACATTCTCAGGCTCCAGAGGTCAGGAGGAGGACGTCTTTAGAGGTCATTATTCAGCCCATGACATATGTGTGGCCTGTGCCATACAACACACAGCTACTGTTCAGGCCCTCTCCCGAATGAAGCTAGAGAAGGCAGCACTGGTCCTCAGCTGCGTGAACTGACCTTGGGTAGTGACAGACAGGAAAGAACATTTGATGCAAAATAGGAGAGAAAGTGACAAAGGCAGACGATTTTAATCCAGTTCTGCAAGAAAGCAAAAGCAGAAAGTCTCCGTGGAAGGCGGCTTCTCTCATGTGAGATGTTCCCCTAGGTCTCTACCGGCTCTGGGTGACCTGACTGGCAGCTGGGAGGGGGCAGAACCACAGAAGGTGCCACCTGCAGGAGGAACAGCAGGGACCACTGCCGACTATACCCTGTCCCTATTCCAGTTACAATGCACAGCCTTATTAATGTAGCCAGTATTACCTCCTGGGGGAAGGACACAGCTAGGCTCAGACCTTAAACTTACAAAAGCAAAATATGTCGCCTAACTGTATGTACCTCCATATTCATCTGAAATAAAGAAAATAAAAGTGTTATTTTAGGGTGAATGATGACACTCTCAATCCCATAAGATTTAAGACACTTCTCAGATTCAGTTCCGCTCCAGCCATCACAGTCCATTTTATTATTTTTTTAAAGAAATAAAAGGAGGCCAGATTAGTGGCTCACACCTGGAATCCTAGCACTCTGGGAGGATTCAATTGCTTGAACTCATGAGTTTGAGACCAGCCTGAGTAAAAGCAAGACCCTATCTCTACTTTAGTAAACAGACGCAAGAGGCTCACTTCAGCCCAAACGTTGGAGGTTGGAAAGAAAGACAGAGAGAGAGAGAGAGAGAAGAAAAGAAAGAAAAGAAAAGGAAAGGAAATATGTTGTATATTGTATGCCTTGCAGGCCAGTTGGAAAAGCAGTCAAAACTTAATCACACAGATATGAAATTGAAGTCATACCACTTAGGATTTTTACCATCTGCTGCCTGGATAGCCCCTCACCAAATAATAATGATGACGGTAATAATTTGAGTCCCTGTCTGGCCCAACTGAGGAAGTCTGTCCCATCATCCTGCCATGGAGAAGCCCAGGACTGGATCTTGGGTATCACCTCAGCTTCTGCCCCTGAGACCCTCTCAGCACCCACACCCACTCCCAGGAATTTGGTTTCATCTTTGCCCTTCTCTCCAGATTAGGCCCTGGGGCACTCCCTTTACCCCCAAAAGGCCCAGTTAATCCTTTCCTGGCAAGAACACAACTTATCTGTCTCCATTTCGTAGTATCAAGAAAATCAGTGAGATCTTGGGTTTGCACTTTTGTGTTGGCCTCCCCTGTTGGGTTCTAAGGAGCCAGTGTGGTCCACAGAGCCAGTCTCCTTCCTTCCTTCCCCAAGTCGGGTAGTGGAGGCTTTGTTCAGCCCTACCCGCAGCAAACCTCAGGGGTCACAGGTGTGCTTCCGCCCCATTCTGTAGTGATTCACACAGTGCTGGTTTCTCTCCCCAGCTAATGCTCTTGGAGGGCAGGGTTTGCCCTAAACATCCTGCCCCCTCACGGCACTCAGCCCTCCATAGACTGTCATTATATACTTGACTTGGATCAAAATAGGTTTTAGGGCACGACACAGGACACAGGGTGTGTATCTAGGCCTGCACTTGCACTTGAGTGTTCTACGCCTTGCTTTCTGCAAAGACTAGACCTGGCCAGAGGGCAGGTTCACAACCTGGAGTAATCTAGAATAACACAGAACAGGTGGAGCAGGTGCCAGCTGACGGCTGAATCCTACCCATCTCCCAAATCGACTCCATGTCTGGTGTCTCCTGAGCTGTTTCCCAATTCATGCAACAAGGAGTTGCATTTAGAGCATTACTAAGGTCTTGCTGGGGAAAGAACAGTGTTTCTGGGGGAAGGGATGCCCAGTAATAAGATTTAAAACACTCATGCCAACACTGCACCTCTGATGCCTACTCACTCAGACTCCAGATTCTATCTCCACTGACACCCAGAGCCAAGCATGCCTGCCATTGGGTGGGGGGTAAGGGGGAAGAATGTCAGAGAGCTCCTCATCCAGAGGGGGCAGGAGGGAAGAGTGGAGTGGACAGCTAAGGAGGGTGTGCTCCTGAGGGCTTTTCTGGATGTTATAGACACAGTAATTCCTATGTTGAAGCCCTGACCTCCAGTATGGCTATATTTGGAGGTGGGGCCTCTAAGAAAGTTTAAATGAGGACATAAGGGTGGGACCCTGGTCCGACAGGATAGGTGTCCTTATACAAAGAGACACCAGAGCTTACTCTCTTGGCCAGAGCACAAAGAGGCCATGTAAGCATATAGCCTGATGGTGGCTGCCTGAGGGACAAGAGGGAGCTTCAGAATGAAGCTTGCTGATCCTTGACCTCGAACGTCCCAGCCTCCAGATTGTGAGAAGTGTCTGATATTTAAGCTGCCTAGTCTGTGGTATTTTATGGTAGCCTAAGATGCTAGTGGAGGTCACCTTTTCTGCCTAGGAGACCCTTCCCTAACCCAGCTGGTGCTCAGGCCCTTGTACCTGCTGCTATCAATCACCCAGCAGGCTGTTCTAGCCAAAGAGTGCCCAGAGCTGAGGCAGCCCCTGCAACTGTGTTCAGAGGCAGGCCTGGCTGAAAACAGGGGATATCACCCCTTTCACATGCCAGCTGGGGTTGAACTTCAAGGGGCAGGGATGTAGGGGACAAGAGGACTCTTGGCAGGCTGCTTCCATCTGCCTTTCTTCTGACAACAACATTCCTCTAGGTGGCTCACAGGGATGAGCTGCACACGTGTGCTGGGTGTGTCCTAAGCCCATCTAGTCCCTTCCAGACAGAGAAATGGGGGTGAAGGGAAGCTGGCCCCCTCTATGCTCTTGATTGCAAAGATGTTTGAGGCTAGGCCCTAACTCCATGGAGGCATCTGGGAGGACAGGTCAGCCTACGGAGGCCAGGGCTGCAGGCAATGAACTCCTGGCACTATCCCAAGGTTCTGAGAGCCGACCTCCTTGGGTTCACATTTGTCTTTTGAATCTTTTGTGCTTAAGCTAGTGCAGGTTTGGTTTCTGAAGGAGCCTGGATGAAGATAAACTCTTCTTCCAGGTACCAGTTTAGCCCCTTCCCTTGCTGCTGTCATCACTGGCTGCGTCAGGGCCAGAGCATGCTGGTCGAGGACAAATCCCAGGGTCAGGCTGCCTGGGTTCAAATGCCAGCTCTGTTGTATTAGGCAGACTATTTAACTCCTGTGCCTCAGTTTCCTCATCTATAAAATGGGAATAAAAACATGTTTCATGAGATTATTGTGAAGATTAAATGTGTTAATAACCTAGGTAAGCTGTAAATAAGACTAAGGTAAAGGTATGAAGCAGTCTCACAAAATGGAGATAGAAATGACTGCATTTCTCTGCAACGGTGAAATGTGGGCCCACATGGGCCAATGTGTGGTGCAGCTCACTCTGTAGACGGTGACCCCCTTAGTGAGACAGGTGCTCAAGCCATTCTAGCTGTCCCTTCACCCACTGCCTTATCTTGTCTTGCCAGCACTCATGCACATGCAACAGGCTCATGTAATAGCCAGGAAATTTTTTTCTTTTTTTTTTTTTTATAGACAGAGTCTCACTATGTTGCCCTGGGGAGAGTGCTGTGGCATCATAGCTCAAAGCAACCTCAAACTCTTAGGCTCAAGTGATTCTCCTGCCTCAGCCTCCCAAGTAGCTGGGAGTACAGGCGCCCGCCACGACGCCCAGCTAAGGAGATGTGCTTTGATCACGTTTATGTCTCAGAACGGGAAGGGGATGGTAGGAGGATGCAAGAAGGTGAAGAGGACTGAGGAGCTGAGGTTACTCAGAGAAACAAGCAATGACAACAATGAGCACCAGGAAGGAGAAAGTGCTGGGCTCCAAGGAGGACGCAGAGACACCTGCACCGCCCACCCATCCCGCTCTCAGACTTCAGAACCTCTGAGAAAGTGATGTCCATGTTCCCAAACAGAAGGAAAAAAATAAGTTGTGTTCTTAACCGGTTTTCCTGATTCCCCCTCTTCTCTGCCTTGCTCCCCTGCCACCATCTCACTCAGAGCCGAAAGCCTCTCCGATTTACTTATTTATTTAGACAGAGTCTCACTTCTTTACCCCCAGTAGAGTACTGTGGCATCACAGCTCACAGCAACCTCAAACTCTTGGGCTTAAGCGATTCTTTTGTCTCAGCCTCCCAAGTAGTTGGGATGACAGGCGCTTACCACAACGCCTGGCTATTTTTTTAGAGACGAGGTCTCACTCTGGCTCAGGCTGGTTTCAAACCTGTGAGCTCTGGGCAATCCACCAGCCTCGGCCTCCCAGATTGCTGGGATTATATAGGCATGAGCCACCGCGCCTGGCCCGAAAGCCTCTTTTACAAGGAAAACCTAATATCGTCACTTCTCTGTTTAAAACCCTTCAATGGGGTTTTGGAAATAAAAGTCAGACTACTTGGCTCTTCCTTCCCGGTCTCCGTGGTGAGGCCAACTCCTCCGGGAGCCTCGCTCCCTACCCCAGCGGCCTATCACCAATCGCTCAGGGACAGTGGACACAAGAATTTGTACTCTGAAAGCTGGAAACATTTTGAGACGGACTTTTACGGAAAGCATGCTAAATATATGTAAGCGAAAGAAGGAATAAAGTGATGAGAACAGGAGAGGTTCACCCACTGCCCCGCAGACCGGTACGAAGCTCACTGGAGCTGCTGGTGGCACGTCCGACAGCCGGGTCCCCCTTATCCTTGCTCATTCCAGGCTCTGTGCTGCACGCAGCGGGAGCCCGGTCCACGGAGGCCGTCAGTGTGGCCTGGCCCCTGCAGGGCAGGCTACGCCGCGCTCCTGTGAGCCTCCACACTGCTCAGACCACTGAACCCACCTAGGGGGGAACGCCACGCAGAAGCCCAGACACCCAGCCACCTGGACTCCCGCGCTGGGCCTTTCTAGCTCCGGAATGAAGCCGTAGGCCCCGCCCCAGACCGCCACTGTCCAACCAGCGGGAGCTACGAAATCTGAGCCCGCCCTCCGGCCGCGTCCTCTGCCAATGAACGAAGTTCAAGCGGCCGGCTGCCCAGCCCAGACCGGCCCGCGCACGCCTCTGTTCGCTTGTCAGGCTCTAAATAAAGTTCTTCCTGGCTTTGAATTTTTTTTTTAAAGCACCCGCCGCTGTCTGGGCCGCTGCAGGCAAGAGCGGCCGAGTCCCCGCCCCGCCACTTCCGGTCCCGCCGCCCGGAGCCGGTGCGGCTGTGAGGGGCCGCGTCTCGCCGCCGCCGCCCGGGCCGGGCATGGTGTTGGGCGCCGGGCCCGCCTCGCCTGTCTGCGGGTGCCCAGGTGAGGAGCGATCACGCGGCTCTGCGGCGGGCGAGGGGCCGCTGCGGGCTCCCGTCGCGCCGGTGCACTAGCGGGCCTGCGGGCCGGGCCGGAGGGCGCGGGCCGCCCCGGGGCCGCCGCCTCGGGCCCGCGGGCTCCTCACACCGGCGCCGGGCGGGCGGGCGGGCGGGCGCGGCGCCGAGACGCGAGGCCCGGTAGCGTGAGTGGCAAGGGACTGCGGGCCGGGGCGGTGCGGGCGGCCAGGGCGCTGGGGTCGCGGGACCGCGAGCGATCGTGGGGACGCGGGACAGCCCGCACCGAGCACCTGGCGTGTGCGGGGCCCGGTGCCGAGCGCGGCACAGACCTGGCGGCGTTCACGGCTCGCGTCGCAGGAGCCGCCGCCTGCATTGTACTGAGGAAGCGGGGCGTCGAGCTCCGGGCCAAGGTCACCGGCCCGGACGTGGCCGAGGAAGCGGGACTTGGACTCCTGGCTGCTTTAGGAGTTGCGCTAGGCCGTCGGGAGCGGGGACGGGGAGCAGGGGCGACCACTCCCGCCTGGTCCGCGTCCCTGCAGCGGACGGTAGGTGTGGGCGCTCCCTGCAGTTGGGGGCCGCTGGGCTAGTTTGGGAAATTTTACGGCGGCCGAGGAGACAAGAAGGGGAGGGCATCTTGGAACAATTGGTAATCCGAGCCCAGACTGTAG
Source organism: Galagoides demidoff (assembly GCA_963574575.1). NCBI lineage: Eukaryota > Metazoa > Chordata > Mammalia > Primates > Galagidae > Galagoides > Galagoides demidoff. The sequence continues at coordinate 13,606 of CAUYQV010177404.1, read as the reverse complement.
ACCTGGTTCTCCTGGTGTAAGTGTAATGTGCCCCTCCCTGGACTCGGTTTCCTCATCTGTCACAGGCGGGGACTGGGCCCGCCCCTCCCAGCCCCTCCTGCGTTTCCTCCCTCGGGAAGCCGGCTCGGGATGGGTTGGAGTAGCCAGAGAAGGCTTCTTGGAGGAAGGGACGCTGGAATCTACGTCGGAATCTCTTTTTAAGGAAGGAATAGATGATGAAGGGGAAGGAAGGCATTCCAGACTTGGCTGTCAGATTGAACAGAAGCTTCTGGAAATGAGCAAGGTACTGTTGAGGAACAATGGGGAGACTGGCCTGCCTGGTGCAGAGGTTTCCTGGCTGGGGAACTCACCACCAGGTAAGGGGATGTGGGGCTTAACATCCCTCATCTAGACACACCTGCCATTCAGGTAGTAGGCAATGCAGGAGGGGGCAGGTTTCATGCTGAAAATAAAAGGGGCTGGGTTCCAAAGATGGTCGGCCAACCAGGGGGACTCCTGTGCCAGCTGGGAAGTCACCCGCCCCTGACGTGCTGTATGGAGTAGGGTGTGGACTTTTATGTGTCCTGATATGGGCCTCTTTGGCTGGGGAAATTGAGTGTCCCCTAATGACCTGCAGTTCCTCCTTTTGTGTTTGGATTGGGACTCTTCATGCAGGAAGAGTGGTAAATAAGGAGTTCTTCTCACCTTGAGCTGACTGGCCCCTGATGACCCTGCACAGGTGACATGGCCTGGTTTTCCACTCTGTACAGGAGTGACGATGAGTAAATATCACTTGCTGGTGACACTAGTAAGTGACACACAAGAATCTCTTCTTTGGACCATCTGAAAGCGGGTCCCACCCAGAGGAGGAACTGAGCCAATTACAACTTGTAGAATTTGGAGACTAAGCTGTGCTAACCAGAAGAGCTGATCTGTTACCAAAATGCTGCCTTAGTCAGAGTATAACTTACAATAAAGGAGAAGTTTAGTTTTAAGCCAAATCTTCAAGAGGTGAGGCATATTGGACAAGGAAAAGAGAATTCTGAAGCAACTGCAGGTATTCAGCAAGCCTCTTGACAGTTTGAATAATAACTTTAGTTTGAATTCTTTTGCATGGATTTACCAGCTCTGGAAACATTTCCAAATTAGACCTGTGGTTTATCCCTGAGGTGGTATGTGATTATGATACAGATGATAGAGAAACAGAGAATACACTTAGATTTCCTAGAATGTTAGGAAAGTACATTTTGTATTATTTTCTGTGGAAAAGAGAACACCAGTGTTAAATTGTTTTATATCCTGAGCAGTCAGTGCCCAGTGTGTTTTATTAAGGGCCACAGACTTGTTGGAGATAGCAAGCCAGGAAATTACTCTTTCAGTGGAGTGGGGTGTGGGGCACCCTCTGCCTACGGAGGAGCGTGGGGGTACGGCAGCATAAAGCACTGCCTCAGCTGTTGTGGCAGGAAGAGAAGGGTGTCTTGGTGGTGACCCTTTCTTTGTGTGAGCATTCTTGCCAGAGCACTCTTTCTTCAGGGCAAGTCCTCAGGGAGCTGGGTGTGGACCTGGCTTGATTTTCTGTGACACTGTTCTTCATTTTCACTTTCCTAGGGACTTTCCTTGGGTACAGAACTCATTTATTAACTGCATACTTGTGCTTTTATCTGATTATTAACTTTTTGCCCTATTTACATTGCTGAGGTTAACCTGAGGATAAAACCTGGCGGTCCTTGCAGAAAACACCCAGTGCTTCTAGCTGACCCCCAATTAAATAGATGTATATCTTGGCCCATCATCAGGCAACCCTGACTGGCATGGCGGGGGACTGCTGTGCTCAAGTCTGGGCTCATGGCAGTGGACTTGGCCAAGGAGGCAAAGGCTGCCCTGTGGTCCAGATCTGCTTGATGAATTCCAAGATCACCATCCTGAGTGTATCCCCTATAGATGTCAGATTTCATTTTCTATTGTGTCATGACATGACATTGAATGTGATCTTCTGAAATTTTCATGGGTTAAAATGGTTTAAATATCAATGAGAAGAGGAGTATTCTATTTTGATTTTAAGTTTAAGGCTCTAAACCTCAAATTAAAATGTCTGTGCTTAGGTCAAGCTTTTCATACAGAATTTTAAAATCACTTTCTGTTGCAAATGATCAGGATGAAAATGATATGAAAGCAACAAAGGAAATTTTTCAAATATTAAACTAGTGACTATTTTTTGTCCTTAATCAAAAGTGGTTCCAGAGTGCATCTCTGACCATGGTAAAGTAAGTAATAGGAGGAACAGAAGGCATATTCTTTATACCTAATAAAATCGGTGGCATTCTTTCTTGTTTGTATAGTGGATGGTAAAAACATAAAAAAATAAAATTGATGCCATCCTAGTGTGAACTATGGCCTTCGTATGATAATGTGTTAATGTAGGTTCAGCCTCTGGTGGGGGTATTGATAATGGGGAAGGCTGTGCATGTAGGGATGGGGGTTACATGGGACATCTCTGCCCTCTTAATTTTCCTGTGAACTAAAAATTGCCTTTAAAAAATAATAAAGTCTTTTTAAAAGGAAGCATTTCTTCCACACCTCCCCTATTTGGCTGGGGCATCACCTGTGTTCCAGACTTTATGGTTTTTCCCAGTGAGCTTTCCATTGGGACCACCTGCAGACAGATGGATGGGAAGCAGCCAGTGAAGAAGCTCTAGTTCAGGGCATCAGTTATAACTTGGTCTTGATGTTGTCAAACAAATAAATGAAACAACATGAATAACGGGGAGGTGCTCACGAGAGGAGGAAGGGGAGCAAAGCCTTGTGATCCCCTCTACAAGAGGCTGATGCTCCCTCAGTTCATGCCCTGGGGGCACACATGGACAGTGATCCCCTGCAGCAGGAAGGGCAGACGTACCAGTGGGAACATGTGGCACCCACTGGTGAGGGCACACTGGTGGAGAATTGTTGGGGCCCCCAGACCGTGTGTTCCCGGAAGCTTTGTCACAACCACATCCCAAGGTCTGGTACCCAATGATGTTCGATGTGACTCAACTTTTTAAAATTTTAATTCATACTTTAAGATGTTAGATTTATAGAAGATGGGGTACAGCTTAGCCAAATTCATTGTGAAGGAATCCAGTCTTACTGTGTGCAAAACTTTTTCATAACTAGATTATAGATAAGAATAAAAAACACTTGTACATTTTCTTCAGTGTCTAGCCATTGTGTAGAGACACAATCCTTACCCCACTTTCTTTCCTGTCTCTCAGGGTAAAGGCAGCAGTAATGCTAACGCTGGCAAGCAAACTGAAGCGCGATGATGGTCTCAAAGGGTCCCGGACATCAGCCACAGCATCCGACTCTACTCGGAGGGTTTCTGTGAGAGACAAGTTGCTTGTTAAAGGTACTGGTCACCCACGTGAGCTGGAGTTTGGAGGCTCTTTTGGAATAAAAAGCAGCTTATCGCTGAATAGAAATACCTATTAGAAAAGATTAAAAAGCATAATTGATTATCACTTGCAGTGGAAAGACTTTGCATCATGCAGATGATATGGAAATGCTAATGGCACAGAGGTGGTTTTAGAACGTGTGGTTGGTTATCTTACACACTTGGAATATTCTTTGGATCTCTCGTACGGTTATCAGAGAGAATAAGGTGGTGGCAGTCCTGAGGCTGGTTTCAGGGCTGCCATTGTCTTCTTCTCTCCCTGACTCTCAGAGCCAGTTTCTGTCTATAAAGGGACAGAATTCCATAATCTCAGGATGCTTTCCTTTTTATTTAGGACAGAGCTTATGGTGAGTCTTGTGCAAAATTAGTTCTCTTCGTAAATTGATAACATAAATAGTGTTCTAAAGCTGCAGTCACTTCTGCCATCTGTGTTGGTGAGAGAAGGCTTTGTCTTTGAAAAAGGGTTGATAAAATATGTGAGAGTATGTGTAGTTTGTGTGTAAACTTTACATTTGTTTATGGAGCAAACTTTTATAATTTTTAGGTGCACAGGCAGTTTCCTATGGTTGTGAGGAAATGTTTCAAGATGAAGAAACAATTGCATCCTTTAAGGACCTTATAATTTGCAGTACTTTTACCTTATTTTTAACAAGTATTTACGTTTCTTACGTGTACAGCAGTTAGAAAGCAAAGGAGGGCTGAGTCGTGTGTGAGGACTGCCTGCTATCGTGCGTATCCAGTAAGTGGGGATTGCTGGCATCATTTGCACATCCCAAAAGAGTCTAGTGGGAGAAGCAAGTGCACTGGGCTTTCCCAGACACAGATCACTGCTAAACGGGGAAGGAATGGGAATAGGAAGGCCCGGGGTTTCTGGAGACTTAACAGACTGCTTTTCTCTTGTTCTCCCTTCACCCCTCAGTTTTGACTTAGCTTTGGGTTATCCAGCCTGATGCGTGATTGGTTAAAAGTGGAGTTAGCATCATTTTTTATGTTTTGGTTTTACCTACCAAATCTGGGAGAACACTAGACTTAACCTTAGGGTCTGTTACAGTGCTGTAGGGTCAGAGGGTAAGGTGAGGTCTAGAGCACCTCACGTGGGTGGGCCTAATGGGACTTGAGTCTCTTTCTCAGATTCTGGATTTAAGGATTACACCTGCAGCAGAAGCCAGGTGCTAAGCAAGGCAGATAAAGGGGTATGGGAAACGTTGTGGTACTTGTAGTGGAGAGTGTTTTAGTGCCTAGGGAGTTAAGGTGAAAAAGGCCCGGTGTCAGCTGAGGAGGAGTAGGGAGGGGCTAGCAGCTAGACTGTCGCATTTTCCTCACCCAGTCATCATCGTGGTTAACACTGACCACTTACACCACACACTGGGCAGTTTATAAACAACAGAACTTTATTTCTCATGCTTCTACAGCAGCGGTTCCAAACCTGTGGGTTGTGACCCACAGGAACTGTATTAAAGAGCTGCGGCATTAGGAAGGTTGAGAACCACTGTTTTAGAGGCTGGGAAGTCCAAGATTAGGGTGCCAGCAGGATTGTGTCTGGTGAGGGCTGCTGTTCGCTTCCAAGATGGTACCATGTTGCTGCATCCTATGGAGGGGTTGAATGAAAGGGGTGTCCTTGCAGGGCGGAAGAGAGAGAAAGGCAGAAAGGGCCTACGCTAGTTCCCTCCAACCCTTTCATAAGGCACAAATCCCATCTATGAGGACAGAGCCCTTGCTTTAATCACTTCTCGAAAGATCCCACCTCTATTACCACAGTGGTCATTAAGCTTCAACATGAATTTTGGACCCATTCAAACCATAGTAGGCACTTTATGGGGTAATTCTTGTTTGACTTTTGCAAAGCCTTCCAGGTGAGTGCTACATTTTACCAATGAAGAACTGAGACTCAGAAACATGCCCAGGTTACAGCTTATTGCTGCAAGATGGCCAAATCCATAGTCCAGAGGAGGGCAGGCTCTGGAGGAACTCCCTCAATAAGCAGAAACTCAAGGAGTAGGACCAAAGTGCAAGACCACAACAGAGAGAGCTCAAGGAGACTCTGAGTCTCCTCCATACCTGCCCTGCTCAGGGATTTCCCCCCCATCCCCACTGGCTCCAGGGCCTGACAGAGCCTAGGGAAGCCCACTGTGGCACACCAGGCCGGACTCCCTGCTAGCGCCAAGGACAGGAGGCATCTTTGGCTAGGCTGACATCTGGGCCCAGTTAAGGTTCTTTGAAGGTGCACAGCCAACTCCTGAGGCCACCATTTCTGTCCTATGGGGGCACTGGTGCTTGTCTAGCTTCAGGGGCCCAGAGCATTTGCAATTAGTGGCAGTAGAGGTCAGTGTAGTACCCCTCTGGAGGCCTGTTCCCACCATCTGCCTTGGGGGCCCCTGGGCCAGGCTGGAAGGGCTGAGTAGTAAATGGCTTGGGGGGAAGTTGGGGAAAGAGAAGTGTGGGCGGGTAAAGAGAGGCTGTAAACACAAAATATGTCCAGAATGCTGTGATGGGTGAGGGGTGCTGGTCTGTTCCACAGTGTTCCTTTGCTTAGCTTGACCCTTTTGGAGTCTGGATGTGGTAGCCTTCCATCCCTGGACCATGATGGTAGAGGCAGTGCCATGGTGGAGGGTGTGGCAGGGCACTAGGTGGGGGTAATAATGGGGATCCAAAACCCCCTTTGGGAACTTGGTGAGCAGTGGTGTTTTTGTTCATCAAGATTGCTCCAGTCAGAATCGTCATCCTTACTGTGGCTTGGGCTCAGGTGAGGATGTTATCCATGAGGATCGATAGGTTGTTGGGAATTCTGTCCATGTGTCTTTGGGACTTAATGCCATAGGCTGGGTTCCCAGAAGAGAACCTGGGGAATTTGTCATGCAGGATCGTTAGTAAGGAGTATCCGTGGGAAGGACCCCCATGGGAGGAGATGAGGGAGGCAGGAGCAGACAGAGGGACACCCAGGCCGCAAGGATGGCCCCACGATAGCCTCTGCTCCAGAGCAGGGCCAGCCTTCGGAGCTGTCCTTCCTTCTCTGACCCATCAGGCAGATGGGGCTATCCTGGGAGGGTGTGGCCTGGACTAGGGGTCTATGCATTCATAAAATCCCTGAAAGGTCTGATTGCTGCCAGCCATCTGCCCACAGCCCAGCTGAGAGGGGATGTGGGTGCTGCCTCATAGCAGTACCATTGTCTTGCTGCCCCTATGTGATCCAGGCTCTGGGTTTGTGCACATAGCAGCAGGGCTGAGCTAAAGGAGGCCAGTTGTGGCCGCGTATAACTTCCTTCTCTTGGGATAGTAGACCAGCTCTAAAGAGTGATGGGAGGCTGGAGTCAGCTCTCTCTGCTCAACTCCAGGTCCCTAGAAATGCCTGGCCTGCCCTGGAGTGGCCGGGAGGGGGGTGTCCACTCTTTGGCATACGTGCCCCTCAGGCACTTGTTGGGGTTGGGGGCTGGTCAGCACCCCCAGCCAGCTCTGAAGGCACCCTCTGGGCTGGAGCTGCAGAGATGCTGGGGGAAGCGGTTCCCAGAGGGTATAGAACGAAGGTTTCTGGGCTGCTCTCTGGCCTGACTCCTGGAAGATGGGGTTGCTGAGGGGACAAGGGTAGGTCTGTGGGTTCACCATCGGCCCCCACTTGGGGTGGGGCTAAGTGGGGGCCATCGCCAGTGTTGTTGGCATTCCCTACAGCCCTGTGTCACCTCAGTCCCATCAGGTTCTGAGTCCGGCAGTCCTCCTCACCCCCAGAAGTGCCCCTCAGGGCAGGACTTGTTGCTTCTCTGTCCAAAGTCAGGGCTTGTTTTCATCTCACAGCTGAAAGCTTCTCTGAATCCTGCTCTGTCATTCATTCACCCAGCAAGTATTTTGGCACCAGTCTCCTGTTAACGACCCCCAAAGACCTCAAGGAGCTCTGGACAGTTGGCAGGAACCTTTGCCATGTTAGTCTTTGTTAAATGTGTGGATCTGGAATCAGGGGAACTAGAGGGGTTGACTCTGTGCAGCCCTTGTCCCCGTTAGCCCTGCGCCCTGGTGCCTGCTGACCTGTCCTCTCAGCCATGGTATGCACAGCTCTAAGCCCCATACTCTGAGCCTACCCTGCAGGGGTACGAGCTGGTTGCTGACTTCAGGTCTCCGGTGTAGGGCCTCCCTCTGTGGGGGCTTCTGTGTCCATCTGAGCAGGCTGGTCTTGGGTAGGGGCCCCCAACTTCCTATACTACCTCTTGATACACATCCCCTTTCCAGTATGGTTCCTGGAGGAAGTATAGACAGAGAACCATTTTGTGTTCTCCAGAACTGCTCTCTCCGGCCCAAACTGGCAGGTGGGCTCTAGGTTTGGCCTGCCACGTTGTAGGGCAGCCACAGATTGCAGCTCATGAAGCTGGGACGTTACCTGCTGTAACACATTTTGTAAAACTAGAGCAGTGGCCCAGAGAGGAAGAGTCTGCTGATGTGGAGGGGAGAAGGTTGGCCACAGGCTGACCCTACGTGCTCTTTTTGGAGGAGTAGGTAGCAGTGAAGCTGCCTAGGAGACTTGGCAGCCCCCTCAGGTGCACCGCATATCTCTGTTGGGTGGGGAGGACCTAGGGAAGCCATTGCTGAGGGCTGAAGTTGACATCATGTGACCTGACCTTCAAAGTAAGTAGTATGAGGCCTTCGGGCCTTGTCAGTGATGCTAGACTCTTCCCAGGGGATTTGGCTGTTTTTCAGGGTTGTAACTTGCTCCCCAGAGTATGGAGGGGGTTGTGAGCGCTCCGAGTCTGCACTGCACACTGTGGGGCTCAGCCGTAGCAGTGTTTGCTCTGGAGGAGCCATACCCTGCGTGGGTTCAAGTGTCTCCCAGATGAGGGTGATGCAAGTGGACTCAGGGAGTACAGAAGGTGGGATCTGAGGATTTTAATGCGTGAAGACAGATGAGAAACTAAGAGGTCAAGCTCTACTTGGAGAATTTTCTGGGGCAGTTGTCAGGTGTTCCAAGAAGTAGCTGCTGTCTCTGCCCGGGTTGTCTGATGGGGCTTGGAGCTGACTCTTGCCATGAGTTGGGTCTCTGTGTGACTGGCCTTTGTCTTAGTCAGCATGGGCTTCTATACAAAGTACCATAGACTGCGTGGCTTAAACAATAGATTTATTCCTCACAGTTCTGGAGGCTGGAAGCCCAACATCAAGTTCCTGGTACCTTTTCTCTTCTGCTACTGCAGACAGCCTCTTCCTCATGTGTCTTCACACCAAGGATGGATGAGGAGCTCCAGTTCCTCTCCCTTTTATTATAATAAGGGCACTGATCCCATCATGGGAGCCCTACCCCCATGGCCTCATCTGAACCTAATTACCTCTGAAAGTCCCCACCTCCAAATACCATGACACTGGGGACTAGGGATTCGACATATGAATTTAGGGAATTGGCACAAATTCAGTCCACAGCGCCTTGGAATGTCTCCTTATACCCCACCTGTGTGAGGAGTAAGGCTCTACCATCATTTCAGAGGGTGCTCACAGCAGGGACGCTGCCACCCTGCAGGCAGGTGTACGTATGTGCCCACATTTCCCCAGCATCCCATGTGTGCTTAGCCCAGTGTAAGGTGCTGAGCTTGAAGGGCTGGAGCAGGCTGTACGGACCCCCCAAGAAGAGTACCCAGGGTTGGGGCTGGCAGCGAAGAACCAGCTAGAGAGCCCTGTTATGTGGGCCCCTGGGCAGGCAGAGCTATGTGCTCTGTGGGGGTGATGTGGCGATTGGGTGGATTTTGCAATCTAATATTCAGTGCAGTAATACTTCAAGTGGGCCCTGTGGTTTGCTCTTTAGTTGGAAAGGAAAAGAATCTCATTTCTCAGAAGGAAGTTGTGCAGCCATGGGATTACGCAAGGTGCCAGGTTTTTCCCAGAAATGCTGGGCCACTCAGAGGTAGAGGTGTTAGCAGGTTGGAACAGGTGAGACTTCAGCAGTTTAAAAATGGCTGTAATATACCTGGCAGGTGGGGTAGTGCCCTCAGGTGGTAAGGGAATGCGGGGCAGGGCTGTGGCTTTGCCAACGGGCCTCCAAGCTTTTAAAGCAGTTGGCTTGTATTTTTGGTCCTAGTCTTCTTTTTTTTTTTTTTTTTTTTTGAGACAGAGCCTCAAGCTGTCCCCCTGGGTAGAGTGCCGTGGCATCACAGCTCACAGCAACCTCCAACCCCTGCGCTCAAGCGAGTCTCCTGCCTCTACCTCTGGTTCCTCTGCTGGGACCACAGGCGCCTGCCACAACGCCTGGCTATTTTTTGGTTGCAGCCATCACTGTTGCTTGGTGGGCCCAGACTGGATTCGAACCCACCACCTTAGGTGTATGTGGCTGGTGCCTTAGCCACCTGAGCCACAGGCACCAAGCTGGTCCTAGTCATCTTATGTGTTGTGTTAGTGAGTTATTTGCCATCAATTGAAGAGCAGAAAAACTTGTTGTTTGTGATAGTTCCCTAAGAGGAACATACCGTATGAGTGTCTGGCTTATCTTATATTCTGCACTGGGCTGAACCAAAATACCAGCCCTCTTCACTGAAATTCTGTGCCTCAGGATTGTCTTCCTTGCCTCACTAGCTTTCAGATGAGAAGCCTGCAAGGACCCGACTGTGGTAGGCATCATCTGTAGGCTGGCCCCAGGCTCTCCTTAGCTTCATTCCTCTTCCCTGAGTGTACAATATTGAACACCAAATGTACATGTTACACTCCTCTTGGAATTTAAGTTCTTTTTTTTTTTTTTTTCTTTTTTTGAGATAGCATCTCATTCTGTCACTCAGGCTGCAGTGCAGTGACCTCATCATAGCTCAGTGCAACCTCAAACTCCTGGGCTCAAGGGGTCCTCCTGCTTCAGCTTCCTGGCTAAGTGAATTATTTTTTAATGTTTACACTGTCACACAAGACTGCCAAGATGGACTCCCAGGCTTGTGTTCAGTCACAGAGCTTGTTCCATTTGCAGTCACGGAAAGAAGATGATGAACTGTTCCTCTTCTTCTCCCACACCCAGCCCTTCTGAAGAGTTGTGCTTTTTGTCTCAGCCTGAGACCTCATGCCCTGCTAGAACATGGTACATGAGGCCCTAGGCCCACGAGGGAGTGGCCCTGGGCCCCCTCCCTCTTCCTGACTCCTCTTCTGTCCCATTGCGCTTTCTGGGTGCCCATCTCACATACCTGGGCCCCAGAACTAGTGCACTAGTGCACTAGTGAGCCACCTGCCTCTGCCCATGTGCCCAGGCACTTGACAAAAAGAGCTGAGATGGAAGGCCTGTGGGTCTTTTGAATGCTAAGCTTTGGAGTAGAGCCCTCAGCCAGCCTTCCTACTGTTCCAGGTTTGTTGGCACTTTGACCTTTACCATCCCTTCCTCTTATTTAAAGGCTAAATTATGTTTCATTACATATATTGCATAGACTATAATTTCTTTATTCTCAACTGTTTGCAGTTGAGAACGCTTAGGTTGTTTCCATATTTCACTTATTGTGAATAATGTTGCAATGAACACGGTGAGGGGATTGGTGGTGCAGATATCTCTTCCATGTACTGATTTCATTTCCTTTGGCTGTATACCCAGAAGTGTGATTATTGGTTCTTATGGTACCTTTAATGTTTTGAGGAACCTCAATACTGTTTCCCATAATGACTGTACCAGTTCACATTCCCACCATCAAGGTTGAGAGGTGTCCCTTTTTTTTACAGTCTCACCAACATTTGTTAGCTCTCTTTTTCATAGCCATCCTATGTGTGAGGTAATATGTTGTTGTGATTTTGATTTGTATTTCCCTGATGATTGGTGATGTCAAATACCTTTTCATAGAGCTGCTGGCCATTTTTATTTCTTCTCAGGAGAAATGTCTGTTCAGCTCCTTTACCCCTTTTTAATTGGATTATTTATGTTTTTTGCTGTTGACTATGTGAATTCCTTATATATTTTAGATATAATCCTGTGATTTCCTTATATATTTTAGGTATAATTCCTTATCAGATATGTGATTTGCAAATATTCCCAATTCATAGGTTACCTATTCAATTTGCCAATTTACTTCTTTGCTGTACAGAAGCTTGTTATTTGATATAATTCCAGTTGTTTATTTTTGCTTTTCTTGCCTGAGCTTTTGGTTTGATGTCCAAAAAATCTTCGGCAAAGCCAATTTCAGGGAGCTTATTTCCTATGTTTTCTTCTAGAAGTTTTACAATTTCAGGTCTTATGTTTAAATCTTTAATTTATTTTGTTGATTTTTGTGTATGGTGTAAGATAAAAAGGTCAGTTTAATTCCTTTGTGTGTTGACATCCATTTTTCCCAGCACCATTTATTGAAGACGCAATTCTTTATCCATGGTGTTTTCTGGGTGCCCTTGTCATAAATTAGTTGACTATGCTTGAGTTTATTTCTGGGCTCTCTATTCTTGTCCATTGGGCTGTGTATCTTTTTTGCATGCCAGTAACATGCTGTTTTGATTCTGTAGCTTGTAATCTATTTTGAAGTCAGAAAGTGTGATGCCTCCTCAACTTTGTTCTTTCTTTTTTTTTTTTTTTTTTTGCAGTTTTTGGCTGGGGCTGGGTTTGAACCCACCACCTCCGGTATATGGGGCTGGCACCCTATTCCTTGAGCCACAGGTGCCACCTATTCTTCTTTCTTAAGTTGCTTCAGCTATTTGGGGTCTTTTGTGATTCCAGACAGATTTCAGATTTTTTTTTTCCTATTTCTGTGTAAAATGCCAGTGGAATTTTGGTAGGAATTGCATTGATTATGCAGATTGCATTGGGTAGTATGGACATTATAACAATATTAATTCTTCCAATACATGACCATGGTATATCTTTCTATTTATTTGTGTCTTCCATTTCTTTCATCAATTTTTACAATTTCCAGTGTATAGATAATTTATTTCCTTAGTTTATTCTGAAGCATTTTATTTTTTTGATGCTATTGTAAATGGAATTGTTTTCTTGATTTCTTTTTTGGATAGTTTATTGTTAGTACATAGAACAAATGATTTTTATATGTTGATTTTTTTTTTATCCTACAACTTCACTGAATTCATTTATTCTAATAGTTTTCCGTGGAGTTATCCTATGAACATGTCACCTGCAAACTGGGATAATTTTACTTCTTCCTTTCTTATTTATATGGCTTTTATTTCTTTTTAAATGTCTGATTACTCTTCTAAGACTTTCAGTATTGTGTTGATTAGAAGTGGTGGGAGTGGGTATTTTATCTTATACCAGATCTTAGAGGAAAAGACAGGTCTGTGATCTTTAATAGCAGGCTTGTGGAGGTTTGCAGCTTTGTCCTACAGAAGGGTGCTGGACGCAAAAGACAAATAAGTGACTGAAAGAAGAGAAATTAGATGTCTGAGGCCCCAGGAGAGAGAGGCCTGGGACCAAGGCATGTAGCTACAAGGAGGCAACTTGAAAATAGGTCTGGGAAAAGACATAAGCACAGATACATAAATCACATTTTGAGGGGAGTTGGTCTACTTGGGAGAACAGTTTCGAAACACTATAATAACTGTAAGTAACTTCTGTGTTGACTTAAAATTATTTTCATTCATATTAACGTTAATTTTCAAGGACCTTTACATGTGTTGGCATGCTACAAGTCACTTTGTTTATCTAAAAGCTACTAAGTCACCTGAAGTCTAAACTTTAGAACAGGGCTGTACCTGTAGCTCAAAGGAGTAGGGTACCGGCCCCATATACCAGAGGTGGCGGGTTCAAACCCAGCCCCAGCCAAAAAAATAAATAATTAAACATTAGACCAGATTTCAGTTTATTTTTTTTTCTTCTGTGTTCTAGAGGAAATTGTCAATTTAGAACTGGTGATTTTGTGAAGTAATTGACTAATATTAACAATAATTTCTTTGTTTCTACAGAGGTTGCAGAACTTGAAGCTAATTTACCTTGTAAGTATAGCCTCCCCAGTCAAACATTAAGTACCATAAACTGACTGCATAAAGTATGCTTTCTGTATTTTTTTTTAAAATTTTATTGAATGGTAACTATGTACATCAATGCACTTCTAGGGTACAGTGTCGGGTTTTCACATGCAATCCGAAATACTTCCATCAAGCTGATCAACACAGCCTTCATGTCATTTTCTCAGTTATAGTTTTAAAACATTCTGATTCTACTCTTAGAGAGTTTCACTTGTACCCCTGTAAGAAATACCTCAACAATGGTCCCTCCAATTTTTTTTTTTTTTTGAGACAGAGTCTCATTCTGTAGCCTTGGGTAGAGTGCTACTG
>CAUYQV010177399.1:0-36462 GCA_963574575.1 Galagoides demidoff | reverse complement strand
CTCCAACTCCTGGGCTCAAGCGAGTCTCCTGCCTCCGCCTCCCAAGTAGCTGGGACCACAGGCGCCCACCACAACGCCTGGCCATTTTTTGGTTGCAGCCATCATTGTTGTTTGGCGGGCCCGGGCTGGGGATTTGAACCCATCACCTTAGGTGTACGTGGCTGGCACCTTAGCCAATTGAGCCACAGGCGCTGAGCCTATTTTTTTTTTTTTAATTTTTAAGCAAGCTCTCTGTGTATTCATATCCCCTTTCTTTCTTAGTCTACTATATTTACTTTGTATTTTGTTAGTCTCCTAGAGACTTTATTAGATCCTAGAGATCGCTTCATGATGCAAATCTTTCTAATTCTATTTTGTAAAAGTGCTATGTAGTACTTTGTAGATGTACCGCAGGTAACGTATCTTGTACCTGATTCTAGACTTTTGGGTTGTCCTAAGTTTTGTGCAGTCACATACACTACAGTGAATAGTTTTTTTTTTTCTTTTTTTGAGACAAGAGTCCATGTCATCCTCAGTAGAGTGCTATGGCATCACAGCTCACAGCAACCTCAAACTTTTGGGCTTAAGTGAATCTCTTACCTCAGCCTCCCAAGTAATTGGGACTACAGGTGTCCACCACAATGCCCGGCTATTTTTTGGTTGCAGTTGTCATTGTTGTCTAGCAGGCCTGGGCCGGGTTCGAACTCACCAGCCCTGGTTTATGTGGCTGGCGTCCTAACCACTTAGCTATGGGCGTCAAGCCATGAATAGCTTTTTGAATATATATTTCCAAATTTTTCCCAGGGTATCATTATGTTAGATCCTGAAAGTGGAATTGCTAGGCTACAGGAGCCCATATTTGGTCAATTTTGGATTTTTGCTAATGCTTTGATTCTTTAGGGGTTGCAAAATGGTGTTATTTAATTTTTATAATTCTTTTTTAAATTTCATATTGATACGAGAGTATAGACAGTTGGGTTACGTCGTTTGCGTTTGTTAGGTGGAGTCCAAGTGGAGTTGTGCTCCTTACCCTAGAGGCAAGCCACATGCTCCTACAGTGTGCCTGGTAGGCAAGAACACACCAATCCTAAAGATCATTTCATTTTATTTTTATTTTTTCAGGGTAACAAAGAAAGATTTTATTTAGGAAGAACAAAGACAAAGTTTAGAGCACTTCCAAAGAGAGGTAGAAGAGAACAGGTGAGAGAGACCCAATCCTAAACTTTATCTTTCTTTATTCACTGGAACAGTTTTATAAAAAGAAAGTTCCCCTTACCAGCTTTTTGACTACACTGGGGGGCAGCCCATTTAGGAGAGGCAGGATAGATGCTCGATTCTTTGTAGTTACTGATTTTGCAATAATGAATTGGTTCTCTGTATCCTCTGGCGGTGACCAGTTGAGATTGCTTTTGCCTGTATTCGTCTTTGTGAACGTACGGATTGAACCATATCTGATGTGTTTATATCCAATAGTATCTTCGTCTAATCTTAATCTGCATTTCTCTTACTATAAGTGAGGTCAAGCATCTTTTCTTTGTCTGAGTCAGTCACGTTAATTTTTCCATAAATTATGTGCTCATATTTTTAGATTACTTTTTGGTAGAGTTTGGTATCTTTTTCTTCTTTACTTTTAGAACCTGTGTATAAATTTGGCTTATTTACTGCTACATGTATTTTTTTTTCTTAATGTATCATTTCCCTCTTAATTTTCTTATGCTCTTTTCGTTTTTTATAAGAAGTGGGGTAGTTAAATTGATTAGTCTTTACACTCACTGTTTATAGACCTCAACTTATAATCAGGAACATTTTCTTCATTTGCCAATAAAGAGGAATTGATCTATATTTTCTTCTAGTACTTTTGTTTTGTTTTTACGTTTAAATATATGCTATTTGGAATTTATCCTAGTGGACAGCACAAGTAAAGATTCAATTTTATTTTGTTTCCGAATGGCTATCAAGTTAACCCAACATGGCCTATGCAAATTTTCATCTTTTCCCTAGTGACTAAAGAAGATGACTTTATTGTATATTAAATTTTCATTGATTGTGTATGTTTCAGTATTGTGTCTTCCCACTCAAGCTTTTTCAATAAGGCAACATCATCAAATGTTTTGATACCTAGGTGGTCAGGCCACCCACCCTCTCTGCTATTCTTTCTCAGAGTGCCGTGCTTATTTTTATTCCAAGTAGTTCTATCATCAGCCTCTCTGGCCCAGGTTGAAAACCTGATAATTTTTCAACTTTAGATTATATGACATTTCTATATTAGCTTAGCAAGTAGCAATTAAACCTTTTTGATGCTGAGCCTTCCTACGCAAGAATGTCCTTTCATTTTTTCATGTCTGTTTTTGAATCTTTCATGAGTGTTTTATTGTTTTCTTCACATAGGTTTTGGGCACTCCTTTGTAAAATTTATGCCTAAGTGTTCCCTTCTCTTGTTTTGCTATTATAAATGTGACCTTCCATTATATTGTCTTGCGGGTTTTTGGATGTATGCTATATACCATGAGCGTTTTTGCATATATGTAACATAGATGAGTATTTTTCTTTATTGATTTTAAGGATTAATCCCTTACTATATTCACTTCAGGTCATAGCGTCTTTCCCTTGGATTCTTTTGACTTTTTCAGAAATGTGATCACAAAGTGCAAACATCTTTAATATTAGAAGTTGTAAGGAAATGTTTGAAATCTGATGGTCGGAGAAAGCCCACGCGTCTCCTGAACCCCCGAATGCAGTCAACACAGTTGTCGCAACCTGTCGGCAGCTTGTTAGGGGAAATGTCCGCAAGGAAAGAAAACACAGTTTTTTAAGTGCTCTAGTTGCAATCGGAAAGTTACAAGGTTGATGACATTAGCAAAATACACAATATTAATCAATTATCTAGTTAATATACAATTAATTATCTTTCTCTCTCTTTTCTGTGGCCACTCTTCCTTCTCCATGCCCCTCACTCCATTTCTTACGTTTATTTCCACAGCATTCCAGAATGTTCCTTCCTCACAGATCCTACATCTCTCCAATCTGTCGTTCCCTCTGTACTCCTTTTGCCTGGATCTGCTCTTCCTTTTATCCCTCTTTTTTTGTCATTTGCTTTTGTTTATTTTCTGTTTTTATGAACATTGGAGTTTATAATGAGGACTAGGGAAAAAGTATTCACTGTAGGAAATGTCTTAAAAATATTACATCACAAAATTTCACTATATATGTTTATGGTTTTGTTCCCAGGAAAACTCATTTTTGTGTAAAGGACATAGTAAGTAGCATAGCTTAGCCCGAACGTCATAGATAAGAATAATGGTGAAAATCTCCATCTGGTGGGCAGCTCCTAAGGGCTAGATACTGTACTAGAAACTCACGCATAAACTCAATAGTTAGTGATGGAGTTTCAGGAAACAGTCACCCCGCCGCGGATAAATAGATGAACTGCAGGAGGAAGACAGAAAATAAATACAGTAAATCAACAAAATATATAGAACCTGTGTTTCCTCTTCTAGAAAGTAAACGTTGTGGCAAGAATTTGGGAGATGCGAGGCCAGGGTTGGGAGAATGTAGAAATCAGGGAGAGGGATAAAGGAAGTTGTGAAGCAGTACCATGAATATTGGTTGAGCTGGCCGCAGCATCGTGAGCCACAGCGGGCACAGCGGGTGGTGCTCCTGGGCCCATCCAGAGTTCTGTGGAAGGACTGCCAGGAGGAGCCTCGTCTTGGTATATTCACAAAGGGGAGGGAGTTATCAGTCTGGCGCCTTCCCATCTTCTCTTTCCCATGGTGAAATGTCACCCCAGGAGGGGTGGAGTTAACTTCCTCACATGTCCAGATTGTGCCTTCTGGACCTACCAGAAAGCCAAGTTCCCCCAAGTCTGTTGGTAGCAGGTGACTCAGCAAGGGTGTGGTGCTGAGCAGGAGAAAGAAGGAAGGAGCCAGATGAAGGGAACAAAAGGTGCTGGGTTGTGACCCAAAGTACCGTATGGTCTACCAGAGGGAGGGACACAAGAGTGGAGAGTAAGGGAGCGGGTGGACAAATCATGCAGAACCTTTTAAGTTCTTGGAAAAAGATCGGTTTTTACTTGGCGTAAGATGGGAAGCCATTGGGGGAAGGTCTTGGAGCAGAGGAGTGACATAACTTGACTCTTGTTTTCACAGGACCATGACAACCTGCCTAAGTCAGTAATTCAGGAGTGGGGGAATTAACTGATTTCCTGATGGTCACGCAGAGAGAAGGTGAGGAAGGCAGGATTTGAACCCACGTCCTCTTACTCTGAAGTCCTGGCTCTAGCTGGTAGGGACATCTCCTTTCTAATATGCTAGTTTCAAGCCTTTTGTTTATTTATAAATTTATATATTTATTTGATGCCTCCTTTTCAGCCCTGTACATTTCTGCTTGCTGGAGAGTTGAGCTACATCTGGTCTGTATCCTTTCACTCGTTTCAAAAATATGTATTCTTTCCCTGCTGTGTGCATGGCCCCGTAAATTGCACCGTGGGGAATAAAAGAGGCAGACAGAAATGTCCTTTCCTGCAAGAAATTTATAGACTAGCTGTAAGGCAGAGACAGGATTTGTATTTAAATTATTTATATCCCATGATTTTCACTTTTGGAGGGTTCTTGCTTATGTCATTTAATTACCTAAAACAGAATTGTTATTTCTTTTTAGAGAACAGCCCTAGCCATGAACTGGAAGCAGACAAAATCTGGGATTCCCTCTTCAATTTTATAGATTTTGACTTCGAGCTTGACTGTTCAGTTAGCACATTAAAAGATGACTCCCTCCCTCCCCAGCCCTAAGCCTTGCAAACCCAACCTGTGATCAGAAAATCCAGCTGTGCCGCTCTCTATTTCTCGCCTCATTGCTAGGAATAAAGATTCAGCAATCCCTGCTTAACTGACAGTGCTGTCAGTGACACCTGAGGCAAAGTAAAAACCAGCTCAGCACTTCTGTAGCAGCTGAGCGCTGTGGCCTGGTGTTAGTCAAAGCAAGGCGATTCCCCCCACTGGGGGCAGCTTCCCTGCAGTGGACAATGTTCCATATCAGCATCTGCCCCTCTCACTTTGATGAGGCCATGTGGCAAGGCTTACTGGCACGTGTTGAGTCAAAAGACTGTTCTGTTTACCTTTGGCCACTATTTTAATTATTTTCAGGACTTGAGTCAGACAGTCACACCCTTAGCCTTCCTGCAGGAGACTTGGAAAAGCATCACAGTTTAGGAGAACCCACCCTGGATAAAGATTCAGAGCACATGGGTCTGACATCTTCCTCTGCCTCTGGACTGCACACTCTCCAGGGGATGAGCAGGGAGGCCCTCCCTCTAGGCTCCTGCACCCCACCTGGGTGCCATTGGTCCCACAGAGTCCATGAAGGAAAGTCACCAGAGCCACACCTAGCCTTGGCAGCTCCTAAAATCCCCATGGGAGAAAGTTCATCTGCTCTGTGTGAACATGCGTCCTCTCTGTGGCTCTACAGATGAAAATAAACTGAGCTTGTCCCTTGCCAGAAATATACCATGACCTTCATCTCAGCCAGCTTGTTCTCAGCTAATTCATCCTTTCCAGCCGGTGGAACTCCATGCTGGTTTCCTGGTTTTGTGTAGCTATTACTAATATTCTATAGTCCTAGAACTCTTACCCTTTGCTTCTCACAGCTGCATCTTCCATGTGCAAGTCATTCATTCATTCATTCACTCATTCTATTAATACACAATTATTAAGAGCTTATTACTGTGAACCCAGCATCCACGCCTCCTTTTTGGGAGCCTGGTGGTTCAGGGACTTATATGAGATTGGACAAAGAAGTTTATGAGCTCGTCCTAGGAAGGTGCTACCTGCTTCATCACCACAGTCATCTTCCAAATACTTCCCCTGGGAAGCTACGCCCTGATGCCAGCACCCTTCAAAGCAGTTTTGGAACTCCTTATCTGCAGTGGCATTCCAGCTGTTGTCATACCAAGGTCTAACAATTAAGTTCACAAATTCATCCTAGAAAAAGTGCTTTGAGAGAAACCAGCCCTAGTTTTATCCCAAACCATCATGTACTTTGATTTTTTTTTATTTCTATCATCTTTTTTTAAATTTCAGGTACAAACTACTAGGTTACAATGTTTGCATTTGTTAAGCAGAGTCTCTCTTGTGATTGTGTCCTGCACCCAAGAGGTGCACCATGTACCCTCACCTTGCGCTCATTAAGTGGGAGCACACCAATCCCCCTCTCTCCTTCCCTCTGCCCCCACCCTCATTCCTTCCAACCCCAACTTGAATTGAATTGAGTTTTTCTCTTATGAGGGTGTGTAATAGGTCATCTACTGGCTTCATATTAGAATTGAGTACATTGGATACTTGCTTTTCCATTCTTGTGATACCTTACTAAGAAGAATGTGTGTTAACCTGGATGGAGCTAAAACACATTCTTCTTAGTAAGGCATCACAAAAATGGAAAAGCGAGAATCCAATGTACCGAATACTAATATTTCTTATCTCATCCTCCTTGTGGGTCAGTGGCAAAGCAGTAATGACAATAGCAGAGCCAGCTGCAGGGAGCATTACGATCCTGGAGTCCCTCATTGTGTTGTGCTCGGCTTTACTGTTCTTGCAGACATTATGTTGGTACAAATTGAAGGTTTGTGGCAGCCCCACATCCCCCAGGTCCATTGTTGCCCTTTCTACAGTGGCACCGTCCAAATACATTTCAGAAGGCGATGCTGCCGTAGATAGTGGTTCTTCTCCTAATCTGGGCAAAATAAATTGAAAACCTCCTGGAAAGAAGCCATTATGAACATTCATGATTCATGGGAGGAGGGAAACACCTCAACCCTAATGGGAGTTTGGAAGAAGTTGATTCCAACCCTCAGGGATGACTTGGAGGGGGTCAAGACCGCTGCGGAGGAAGTCTCAGCAGAAGTGGTGGGAACAGCTGGAGAACTGGAAGTGGAGCGACAGAAGTGACTGAATCACTGCAATCTCATGATGAAACCTGCATGGATGATCGAAGAAAGTGGTTGTTGAGCTGGAATCTGCTCCTGGTGAAGACTCCGTGAACGTTGCTGAAATGACAACGAAGCATTTAGCACATTGCAGAAACTTGGTAAAGCGGTGGCGGGGTTTGAGAAGACTGACTCCAATTTTGAGAGACGTTCTGTTGTGGGTCAAATGCTGTCAAACTGTACCACATGCTACAGAGAAATCTTTTAGGAAAGGACTAGCCAATGGACGCAGCAAACTTCATTGTTGCCTTGTTTTCAGAAGTTGCCTCAGCTGCTCCAACCTTCAGCAGCCACCAGTCGGCAGCCATCAGCACTGAGGCAAGACCCTCGCACCAGCAAAAAGTTGGTGATTGTAGAAGGCCCAGAAAATTGGGAGTATTTTTTATAGTGAATTATCTTTTCATTAAGGTATATATGCTGTTTTTTCAGATGTAATGCTAGTGCACACTGACTACAGTACAGTATCAATATAACTTTTGTGTGCTCCTGGAAACTGTGTCATGTGTGTGACTGGCTTTATTGCAATAACCACTTTATCATGGTGGTCTGGAACTCAACCTGTGGTGTCTCTGAGATATGTCCGTACTGTGTTCACATCCTACCGTCTCTGAAATCAGAATGTGTCTTAGATTTGATAAAATGTAATCAGTGAGCTAGAATGCTGGAGTTTGGGGCTGGGCAGGTTGGTTGACTGTGATGTCACCCGTTTTAGCTGAGTGTCTACACTGACCCTCGTACCCTGCCTCATATGCACATAGTATTTGTCACTGAATATTAAAGAACTATAGGTAAGTTATCCTGGATGACCAGTAACTGCACTGTTAGCCAGTTTAGTCAGTTCAAATGGAAGGTGTTTGTCTGAGTTAGATTAATAGTGTCATTTAAATACTTCTATCTGGATGTGGCCATTCATGTGTTGTCAACTCATGTCCGCTCCATCAGACGGTGAATTAAACAAACCCATTAAAATGTTTCCCAGTTCCCTTAAATGTGAACGTCTTGGGGACAGTACTGGGTTCTCAGAGCATCCCTGGGATTACTCCTTGGAAGCCAGCTCATTTCTAGGACTATCCAAGAGTGTCCAAGGCTGAAGACGACTCCTAGAGGTCTTCAGGCAACCTTCCCAAACAGAGTCTTTTGAGAACCTCTCAAGTGCACCAGGGACACAGTGGTGAGACTGACCCTGAGGGCTCTGCTCTGCAGCACCGCGGTTCTGCAGTGTTGGCAGAACATGTGCAAACCATCAGTGCAAGGCCGGCACCCGGCAGGAGTGAAAGCTGGGAACAGCGGGGAGGCCAGCCTCCCCACGCACGCTCTCAGCCAGCTCTTCAATCTTACGGTGTAGTTTTCTTGTGGCAAAACTTCTGCCTTGGTATCCTGGAAAATGACATGGTTGCTGCTAATGAGAACCCTGGCTGGAAGAAGCTGCAGCAGACGTCCGTGCACATTAGAGCCTAAGAAAGCATCCCCAGTTCTTTAAGAAAACCATTACTTGGCTCACTGCAAGCTAATTGCATTTGTTCAGTCATTGCAAAAATGGATGCAGATGGGATGAGCTAAGAAATACCCTGCTGTTAAATCACAAGATAGAGCCACTTGTGCAGGAGGCACTGTGGCCTGGGATGAGGCCCCATCAAGAAGTGGGAAATTGCTTGGTAAATTTCTCCTTTCTGCTTAAGTAACTCCTTTTTGTTTTTTTCTGATCCCTCGAGGGACTGCACCATTCCCGGAGATACTGTAATACCAGGGCGATGCATGGAGTGACGGAGCAAGCTCCTATTCCAACTCCATGCTCCAAAAATTGGTTAGTATATTGTCCTTGGATAGAGGATGTATCAGATATTAAACTGATAAGAACAGATACTACACTTGATCTTAGCCAAACGTCTGATAAATAATTTTTTCTGGCCTATGGCTCCTTTAACAAAGTTGTGGACATGTCCAAAATTGGGCTTGCTGGCAGTCCCTTCCAGAATCAGAAACCGAAGATGAGGGAGACCAATTTGCTGTTTCAGTCTGGAACAGAGCTTTGGTTTGTCAGGATCTGCAACTTTGATATAACTAGGCACGGTGGGCACACTGTTGTCCTAATGTCACATCATTTTTTATACTGGTGTGATATGAACTTACCTTTAAAATAAAATGCTGTATGGGATTAATAGTTGAAGTAATAACAATCAAATTTTAATGGAGAGAAGTACAGAACATTAAGATAAATATGTGAGATCTGTCTATTTAAAGGAGACAGGTTAAAACATATAGATTATATTTAGATCTATTTATCCATAGATAGATAAATAGATAGATAGAGATATATGGCATATGATTGATAGCTCTGCCCTTGATATGTGAGCCACCTCATTAAGTAGCCTCATGGATACTCTATCATAAAAAGAGAAAAAAGATTATGGAAAATATTTTGGCTAAAACCCTGTTCAAAGTTTGCCCACTGAACCAAGTCTGTTCTGGGTATCACAATTTGCAGCTGATGACGGTTTTGTACTGTTGGCAAAATGAGACGTTTGACACTGACGCTTCTGAAGCAAACTGGAGACTTTATCATTATTGATGCTCTCAGACTTTTAATGATTCAGTAAAGGGTGAAGACAGGCTCTCCAAATCACAGCGGGTCTGAAAATTCTCCTCCTTCCTGGGTAGCAAAGCCCATCTGTTTTAAACCGTGAGGAAGCTGCTGACACTTTATTAAGCTGTTGTTTTGCTTAAATTGCAGTTATCTGAAGTGACACTTCCCCTCCACTCCTGCTTTCCAAAGTGCAGCAGCCATAACTCCTTGGAAATTGCTTGTGGCTGGCCGTCGGTTGGTGAATACACGGAGTTCATATTTTTGCTTTCTTTTAAAGCATCACGCTGTGTGGTGCTTTACTTTTGGATATTTACTTTTTCTACATCTCTTTTTCTCCCCGCTCTCCTGACATAAGAGCGGATGTACCGAAAATTCTATTTCCAGCCGGAGGAAGTGCTGTTTGCTGTTTATTTAAACGTTCTGGTTGATCACAACCGGCAGCCTCCTTAGACATATTCATTGTGGCAGGTCTCAAAATGACAAAACAAGGGACTTCTGGACTCGATGACTTGTCTTTTTAGTGAAGAAATGTTTTTCTTGGAATTTCTGCTCCATTCTCTCTGGGGTTTTTTCGTGTGTTTTTTTTCTGACTTCCCAATTTTCCTGCAGATCAACCTACCTTGATCTTGGCTGTGAACTTGGGGGGCACTTCTTCTGCAAGGATGCCTTCCCAACCCATGTGGATGGACAAGTCATATGCAAACAGTGCTTGGAACGTCACAGTCCGGCTGAGTCACTGTGTTTGAAAGGACAATCTGCTAGGAACAGTTTTCAGAGGGATCGTCAGATTCTAGAGTCAGAGCCTCTGTTCCACGGTCTTGATACGTATTCAGGTGTTTTGATTTAGACATTTCCCCAGTTAACTTTCAGCCGTTGTATTCGGAGGAAAAGTGAGAGATACAAAATAATGAGGATGAGTGAAATGGGCTCAGGAGAATCAGAGAAGATCAACACTCTGCACCCCAAGTGTTTGGGGTCTTCCCCCCCTGACCTTCATTATTCCCTTCTCATTCACATACTGGTCAAAGCCCACACTTGCTGTGCTGGTTGGTGGTGGAGCTCCCAACTCAGGAGGGGATCAAAGAGTCTTCAGGTGGCAGAGGATGGGCAGGAAGGACGAGTGGGCAGAGTTCTGGGCATGGGAGAGGTGGGACCCGGGCAATCTTGCAGAGCAGAGAGTCAGCAAAGTGGAAGCCACAGAACAAACACAACTAAGCCAGTGAACTGTTTCTCATTTATTCCTAATTATTGTGAAGCCCAAATAACTCTTAGGTCTCACATGTGAGAATGACATTGCCAGAAATCATTATTTTTTGCCTGTAATAGCACATTCCACACTAGCCTAGCTCCTGCATTTCAGAGAGGCTCAGCCTCCCGAGGAGGGGACACCAGGGATGACGTAAACAGCAGACTCAGGCTCCAATGGCAAGAGGATTCTTCTCACACGTTGGTCCCCAGAACTCTCCCCACAGTGCTATGTCCCAGGCCTCTCCTTGGGAAGGAAAGGGGTTAAGAGAGGGGAGCAAGGGCAGGGTGTGGGCAGGGAGGCACTTCCCCTCTACATTTCTGCTCTCGATTCAACCCAACAAAGACTTTCTGGAATGCTCTTAGCCATGTTACCCATAGGACAGGCTTAGCAAGAACTAAGAGGTCCTTCTGGTGCCCCCTGTGTCACATCAAATCTCTGCTCTTAGCCTTGGCAGAAACCCCATTCATCTAGACAGATGTAGACTCAAAGTCTCGCTATGCCAATACAATGCAGACAGCAGCTTGGAATAAAAGACTTTCTACTTTCTGCCAAAGCTACATGACGGAATCAGATCCTATCCTGTTGGGAAAATAAAGGTCCAGCCTGGACAAAAAAGGGGAAAAAAGAAAAGCAAGAGATTTTAGGGATCTTGGTTAAACCGAGGGACTTACCCATGGTTTTTTTCTCTTAATCAGGCCTAATTTATTGAAGGTCAAGGCAAAAATGTGACCTTAAAGGTGGTCTAGTTCAATCCCATCATTTCACAAGTGATGAAGGCCTGGCCCCAGAGGTCAAGGCTGTGTTCTGGGTCAGGGAGCTGGCAGGTGGCTGCAGGGGGCCTTGGACCAGGTCTGTGGGAGTGCAGTCCTGCGCCCTCTTCCTCATAATACATTGTTCCCAGTGTCCATGAAGCAAAACAAAGGGCCTGGGTTATCTTCCCTGCCCAGGTTCTGCACAGAGGGGACCAAGTGAGGGATGACAGGTGGCAGGTCACGAATCTGGAAGCCATAAAGGACATAGAATAGGCTCTAGGCCGTTCCCCTACTACATCTTCCTGGGAACCTTCCCAGGGTCCTGCACCTTCAACTCCCCTGGAGGCTTAATGTGACCTTGTTTGTAAACTTTAATACCTGAAGACATTTGGAGAATATTTGTTCTACTTGGCTTTTTGTCTTTGTTTTAAAAAGTTCTAATTTTCTTTGAGCCATCGGGGTCTGCTGTGTCTTTCTCATTGTTCTTTGCCTTCTTAGATACCATTTCTTCAAATTCAGAAAAAAGTCTATTGTTTTTGAACCTCTTTCCCCACCCCCCTCCATCTTTATTGAATGGCTGGGCCTTGAAACTCGACATACAGTGGAGAGCTGACCCTGCAGAGCGTATGAAGGTCCCCTCTTAAGACAACCCTTGTTCTAGTGTAGAGGACCCCAGGTGTGTGTTCCTCTCAGCATGGTTTTGTTTTGTGATCTGAAACTACAAGCACAGCTCTCTACGCCCAAGTCTCTTCATCCCAGAGTGGTAGGAGCTGGGGGAACTCTTCAACTTACAGCATTGTGAAGATAAAGTGTAGGCATCACAGCACATGTTCAGGTTTAAAAGTGCTGTGCGCTATCCAGGGAAGGGGCACACTGATAACCTGGCCTCAAACTGTACAAAAGCAATTCCTGTACCCCAAACATTTGCACCCCTGTAATATTCTGCAGTGTTTACAAACGTTCTGTGCAGACGCGAGACCTGTGCAACTTGGCCCTTTAGTTTCATTCTTTGAGAGTCTCACAGATCTGTCAAAAAACTGTGAAATTTAATACAGGTTTTATTTTGAAAAACAAGTTAATTTAAGAAAAAACCCTCATGATGTTAAAAAGATATCATTTCAAGTAAAGGAGAATGGTTCTGTTTTAGAATGTTCTAGTGGTTCTCTGCCCTCGTCGAGTATAATTGAGTGTTATAAGACGGCTTATTGCTCTGTGCCCCCCGGGTGCTGGAGCAGACTGGGTGAATTGATGGAGTGCTGAGGAGTGGACGACCAATTTACTGGACTACTCCTGAGATGGTAAACAAGCTGCTCTCCGTCTTTACCAAACGTTTGTTCCGGGGCTCCCATTTAGAGGTTATTTTAATGATTTAATCAAATCAGGAGGCTGCCACATGTGCCTCAGAAACACACCACTTTTGGAACTAGGTCTCCACACTCAAAAATACTCCCGTGTTGTACCTGTTGTATGAGAATCAAATCCTCACATGATAACCTATCTATCTACTTTTGTTTCAAAGTCAAGAAGATAAAGTTGTTGCTGGACATGATGGATCACACCTGTAATCCCAGCACTCTGGGTGGCAGAGGTGGGAGGATTGCTTAAGCTTGGGAGTTTGAGACCAGTCTGGGCAAGAACAAGACCCCCGTCTCTACTAAAAACAGAAAAGTTAGCTGGATGCAGTGGCGTGTGCCTGTAGTTCTAGCTACTTGGGAGGTTATGGCAGGAGGATCCCTTGAGCCCCAAAGTTTGAGATTGCTGTGAGCTGCCACAGTACCCTACCCTGGGGGACAGAGTGAGACTCTGTTTAAAAAAACAAACAAAAGGAGATCAAGGATCAAGGTGTAGAGAGATCCCAAGTCCCACCCAGGCCATGGATCCAGAGGGTGGTCTAGATTTGCACTCCATACCTGTGCTATGTACAAAATTTCTGTTTTGATTTCTCACTGGAGACTTTAAAATTATTTTCTACCCAGATCCACAGGCAGGACTTAGTCTCTCTCTCTCTCTTTTTTTTTTTTTTGCAGTTTTTGGCCAGGGCTGAGGTTTTGAACCCACTACTTCCAGCATATGGGGCTGGTGCCTTACTCCTTTGAGCCACAGGTACCACCCTAGGACTTAATCTCTTTTTGCTAATTATTGAGCTATGGGCTCTCAGCTGAAGCTCCCAGCTGCCTCCTTCTCCACTCTGTTTTCTGATGCCACAGCTGGGGTTCTGCAAAGCACGTTTCCCCTTTGCCATCTGACTCTCTTTCAGCTTTTGTCGGGAGGGGTCTAGGAGTGAGAATGAAAGACAAAGAAGAGAGGAGGGACCGGCTGATTCCGATTTGCTCACTGTCCTGCAGCATCATCCTGGCCGTGGTTCGTGATTGTATTAGCAGCAATGGTTTGGGTTCTTGGCTTCTTATTATACCAGTGCCAGCCTTGTTGCTGCTCTGCCCACAGAGACAGCAGTGCCAGCCGAGCAGCCCCCTCCTTAGAGATCTGGGTCTTCTCTATGGATCCTCCTCTGAGGTTCTGACAACCCCACTCTGGGCAGGAGCACACAGGTCCAGTTGTGGTGGGCAAGGCCAAGATGGCCCCAAATCAGCTCTGTCCCTGGGTATTTGTACTCTTGTGTGATCTCCAGCCCTTGAGTGTGGTCTGGATCTGACAAAAAGTAGAGTCTGGTGTAAGTGAGGGCTGCCCCTTCTGAGGTCAGGTTAGAGGCCTGCTCTGGCCTCGAGCTGGCCGGCTCTGATGCTAGCGGCTGCTGTGTTGAGAGCGGCTCTATGGGGAGCAGGCCCAGGGGTGAAGAGCTGGGGGAATCTGCAGCCAACTCCTAGAAGTGGATGGAGGCGCTCAGCCAGCAGCCCGTGGGGATGGAATACTGCCTCAGCCCCATGTGTGAGCCTGGGGCGGACTCAGCCACAGTCAGCGTCCTGAGTGCAGCCTCTGGAGAGACTCTCCCAAGGCCAAGCCACTCAAGGGGGATGGACCCACAGAAATTGTGAGGTAGTGCGTGTTTGTGCACTTTGGGGATGATTTCTTACACAGCCATACAAAATGCACACAGCTACTTCTGATAACAGAGTGACTTTTTATCGGAGGTGGGTCTTCAAAGGTGCTGGCTACAGTTAGGGCTGGCAGCTCCGGTTCTCTCTAGTTCCCGAGGCCTGAGCCCTCATCACCCTCCCAACAAGGGCATCAGAACCCTGGCTGCAGGCTGTTAGGGCCGGGGTCCCAGACCGGTGACTCAGGGCAGCATCTCCCAGCACGCCTCTTAGTTTCTGACAGAACCTGAAAATTTCCTTCACTTTTGACCTTAACTATGTAATTTAAAAAATTTTGTAATATTTATCCAGATTTTATCTGGATATTCTCTCTGGATATTCATACATAAGATAATTTAAAATCAAGAAGTCTCTGTATTTTAATCCTCAACACTGAAACTGATTGATCTTCACCAGTTGTTAAAAGACAAACTTTGGGGCAGTGTGTGTGGTTCAGTGGGTAGGCGCCAGCCCCATAGACCGAGGGTGGCGGGTTTGAACCTGGCCCTGGCCAAAATGCAACAAAAAAAATGCTGGGTGTTGTGGTGGGTGCCTGTAGTCCCAGCTACTTAGGAGACTGAGGCAAGAGAATCAATCTCCTAAGCCCAGGAGTTAGAGATTGCTGTGAGCTGTGATGCCACAGCACTCTACCAAGGGCGATAAAGTGAGACTCTGTCTCTCAAAAAAAAAAAAAAAAAAAAAAGCAACAAACCCCACAAACTTTAGTTCATAATATAAATGATCTCCCGGGATGAAATGCCATTAGGGCAATTTGGTGACTTAATTGCTTCCTCCCTGATGACTTATGACTTGGAACAGATAGGAAAGTAGGGTATCAAAACAAATACTTGAAGGCCAAAGATAAAAAATGTTGATAATTAGTAACAGCTAGAAGCAAAGTTAATTCTCAGGGGTCCCGTAATGCCAGCCATTTAATGCAAATTAACAAATGGCATTTTAATGTAAAGGACTTGAAAGCTAATATTCCAATTTTCCAAGTAAGATCAATAATTCAACAAACAATAATGTGATCAAGGAAGGAATGTAGAATGAGAGCGATAGCTTTATTTCAGAGATAAGTGAAATGCTACGTGAAGTTTATATTATATTCGAGGATCCAAAATTAGACAAAATTAGAGTTAGGTGTCACAGGAATTGGAAGGAAACCCTCATAAAAATGAAAAGTGCAAGCCGGGCTGATCACACAGTGATAGAATTGGTCGTATAACACTAGGTAATGAGGCAATCGCTTATCCTCCGAAGGATTACGAGGAATAATTCTGAATTAAAATGGTATTGTTTTGAATTCTTAGATCTTGTGTTTTAAATAAAATTTAACTCAATGAATAATGAAACAGCACTCCAATTTCTGGCACTGTGTTGCTCTAGATGAATAATTTTGACTTGAAGTATAAAAACACTCCTCTCTATTCAGTCTATAGGCTGAATAGAGAGTGTGTTTGAATGACGTGACCTTTGTGTCTGGTTTATACAAGGCACCAAATTAAACCACTCCAAGCTGATAACTTCCATTTGTTCTGTGCCTTGAAGTTGACAAACATTCTCGTCCTTTTCCTCATTTGAGCCTTAAAAGCAACCTGCGTGGTGGGTAGCCTCATCTGACACGTGAAGGAACTGAGAAATCGTGATTTATAATTTCTCAGGTTACAAAATTTGCAAATGCAGGATTCCTACCGTGCACAGAGTGATTTTTCTGGGCCTTCAGGTGCGCCATGCACCTGCTCTCTGTGGTGGCCAGCAAAGCCAAGAGGGGGGCTCCTCTAGCAGTCTCAGTGTTTCAAAGTGTGTTGTGTCCTCCGGCTGCCCTAGCATTCGTTTATGGTCTTTTGCTTGGAATTTCCTGTTACCAGACAGAATTCTGATGCAACTTCAACCACAGTGGACTGTAAGCATCTCCTGGGCTAAGTTCTCTGGCCCTTCCCCCACTGCCCTCTCCTCCACCTCCAATCTGGGTATTATTTTCTTACTTCCATTAAAAACCCCAAAACTTAAAAAAACAAAAACAAAAACAAAACGCAAAGCTTTGTATTGCAGCAGACCACGCTTACGGAAACCCCTCACCCAGCATTTTCAGGATTGGAGCACGCTCATATAGTCAAGGCCCAGAGTAAGAAACAACATCGTAGCACTCTGAAAACTCCTTCATGTCCCCTCTGTCGTCACCCAACCTAAAGGTAACTGTCAGCCTGTGGCCTTGGTGCGCAGCTTTGGTGAGTGAAATCTTTCATGTCCGGCTTCTTTTGCTCGACAGTGGGCCTGGGAGGCCCGTCCGTGTCCTAGAAGATAGTTATCCGATCTCTGTTCCAGTGCTGCATAATATTCTATCATGTGGGCTTTATTTTATTAAAATATTATTATATATAAGATAATATGTTACAATAGAAAATTGATATGCTGTACACACATTCTGGAACAACTATATATCCACTTTATAGTTGATGAGAGTTTTGGTTATTATTAATTGTCTTGACCCAAACATTCCAGCACAGGGTTTTTTGATGAACATAAGTAGATAGTTTTTGTGGTTAACATGACTCAGGTTTGGGATCCAAACATTCTTTCACTAGCAGAAATAAAAATATATAAAGAGCATAATTTTCCACTGATACATTTTATGCTAATAATTTACGTCACATTTTCTAGGAATGAAGATCTCTGATAATAAATAGGCTTCACTTATTTATACTTCGTCAGTTTAAAATTTGCAATAACTCAGACGGGAACTCAGTGGATGTTTCATTTATTTAAGAAAACATTTTCTTCAAAGGTAATGTCAATTCATATGTCCCATCTAAGCACTAACCAGACCCAACCCTGCTTAGCTTCCGAGATCAGGCACGTTCAGGGTGGTATGGCCACAGATGCCGATTTATATTTAAATAGGAGGGGTATATATCAGATTCAAAATCTGATTTCCAAACACTTCGGAAACTACAATATGTATATAGTTCACAAGATAATAACAAATGGATCTTATCTAAAAATAAAAACTATATATCCAAGAAAATGCCCTTTATGATAATGAACTTTGCTAGCAGATTTGAGTTGGCCATACTTATGGTGGTCAACTTCCAAGTTCTACCTCATTCTGTGATTTCAAGTTATCTGGTTTTAGATGTGGTGCTGGCCTTGATAGTAATCTAGCCTGCAGAAGAGCACAGAACCCTTATCAGATTGTAGAACTATCTTCCCAGTTAACCAGGAAGGACACAGGTAATAAAATAATCCGAACTGTGTGTAAATATTCACTGAGCCATTTGCCCATGGCATGCACGGCCTGGGCTGGAAAGCTCTGTGGTTGGGGAAAGTATATGTGACCACGACACGCCCGTCCTCTCCCTCCTACACCGAAATGCCTCTCCTAAAGTTAGAAACAGGGAGCTGGTTATTTCCAGCTCTTTCTCACCAAGAACCCCCTTTTTCTCTTGTTTGTTATGCAGCCCCTTGGCTTAGCAGAGTTCTTTTGTAAGTCAGCTTTTCTTTTCAAGGGAATTCTCCTACCACCCTAAAAATAAACTTTCTCTCCATCTGCTGCACAATGAATTGGGAGAGTGTCTGGTGCCCCAGGAGCCCCGGAGAACAGTGTGAAGCGGCTGGGGAGCAGGGGTGGAGGAGAGAGGGCTGCAGGGGAGGCATTCCCAGCAGAGGCGAGCTTCAGAGCAGGACCACATGTGGTGGGGGTGGGTGAGCCAGAGTGTCTGGGGCAGGGTGAGCTGCGTGAAGGTTCTTGGGCTCTCGGGCTCTCCTATATGTGGCATGCAATAATGTGCCTTTGTTGTCACGCATCTGAGGTGGTTGGAGATGCAGCTCCATGAAATAAGGGTTCAGTACAATTCATTATATCCGCATACACCCCGTGGACTGAAATGGCAGCACAGCAGGGGAGACAGCCAGTGTGGGGGCTGGTTCTTCACCTCCCGGAGGCCCTGACCCGGGCAGGGTGATTATTACTTCTTCACCTATAAAATGGGAATAATAATAACACATGCTGCGCAGACTCATTCGGAAGGTTACATTGAAATAATATGTGAAAAAAGTGGGCTGAGTGCTACTTAGCACTCAGCAAGGAGAGAAAGTAATTAATGGGGAGTGAAATCCTTTGTTGCTCTTTATTAAGTTTTTCTCTGCCGGTTCTCCAGAGAATTGGTCCTTTAGAGCGATACTGCTGTCTCGGTCAGTTCACACAGGCATCCCACAATACAGAGGGGGCTTAAATAACAGACACCTGCTTCTCACACCTCAGCAGGTGGGGAGTTTAAGGTCAAGGTGCCACTGGCTGGGTCCTGGCGAGGGCCCTCATCCTGGTTATGTCCTCTCTGCTTTTCCTTAGTGCTTGGAGAGAGAGAGGGAAGAGAGAACGCGCGTGTGCATGCACAAGCTGTCCTGTGTCTTCTTAGTATTTTTTTTTTTTTTTTTGGCTGGGGCTGGGTTTGAACCCACCACCTCCCATATATGGGGCCCGCGCCCTACCCTTTTGAGCCACAGGCACTACACTATCCTGTGTCTTCTTAAAAGGTCATTGATCCCATCAAGAGCCCCACCCTGAGGGCCTAATCTAACCCTAATTACTTCCTAAAGGGCCTACTTCCAAATACGATCCATTGATGATTAGAGTTGCAGCGCATGGATTTTGGTGGGATGCAAACATTCTTCTATAGCAACTGATAATAATCATGCAGTGCATTAAAATTCAGAAAATGCTTTCATAAACCTACCTGGATCCCTTGATCCACAGAATAATCTGGGCAGTAAACAGGAATGAAAAAAGTGAGTTTCGGAAATGCTAAATGTTTCTAGCTAGGTTATTAAGCCAATAGAGCTCACAGATGGAATCCGTCTCCTGGCTGGAGTATAATCACCCTCCAGATGTTCCAATTGGGAGTTTGGAGATTCAGGCCCTAGAGATTCACATGCTAACTTTCTCTTTCAAATTCCCCACAGAAGAGTGTCAGACAACCTGCGCTCCCCTCTCAACTGCCCCCCCTAGGAATTTTGCAAACTCAAAGGAGGTATTATATGGAGAATTCTTTTCTATATTTTAACATACAGTGTTTTTCATTGTAAAGTACATTCCTATTCCGTTCAGTAGTGTCTTAGCCTGCCAGTGTGACACTGGCTCACACAGAAACTTGCAACTCCTAAAGTTTCATAGAGAAAATGTGAAGTTTCATATGTAAAGAAGGGCAGACATTATTTAATAGCACAAGTCAATAAACATTTAAAAAGTAGTTTTTCTGGCTCCAAGTATCCTTCCTTGGTTTACCCATAACAAGTGTTTACCACAGTGCTCTTGCAGCTTTGGTTGGGGTCAGGGTGGGTCTAATTCAAGATTCACAATTTAGCAGAAGGTTTCCCTTCGTTCCTGAATTACTGATGAGGAATGACTTTGAGTGTGAGAGTGTGTGCAACTGTGTGCACGTGTGCAAATGTGGGTTCTGGGGCGTGGGAGTAAGGGGGAAGAGACTGGAGTTTGGCAAATATTATCGATCTTCTCAGCCATGGTGTATTCTGATACAAGTATCTTCTTCATTCAATGCTCCATGGAAAGGGGAGGCCTCTGCTTTCAGAACATGGGCTGTTTACTCTCTGTCCCCTGCTGAATCTGAAGGACTCACTTCTCCTTGGTTTTGCACATTCCTTTCCTCAAAGGTGTGAAACAGCTGAGCCCTCCTTTCCACATCTGGATTCTCACCTCTCTATAAATGGAAACTCCAATCCTGCCCATGTCTGGCCTCCCCCATCCACCAAAGCCAGAGGGATCTTTTCTTCCCAAGGATGCTTGTAATTTCCTAGTAGAACTAACTACACATGTGGCCCTTAATTGCCAGCACCATGCAGTGTGTGTTGTGGTTTTATTTATTTATTTTTTTTGAGACAGAGCCTCTAGCTGTCCCCCGGGGTAGACTGCTGTGGCATCACAGCTCACAGCAACCTCCAACTCCTGGGCTCAAGTGAGTCTCCTGCCTCAGCCTCCTAAGTAGCTGGGACCACAGGCATCGACCACAACACCTGGCTATTTTTTTTTATTTTAATTTTTTTTGGTTGCTGCTGTCGTCGTTTGGTGGGCTCAGGTTGGCTTCGAACCCACCACCTTAGGTGTATGTGGCTGGCCACAGGCGCTGAGCCTGTGTTGTAGTTTTAGATGATAAAGTCACAAGAACCAAATTGTTTAGAGGATCTACATTGTGCTATGTGCCATCCTAAGCATTTTACTCAAAAGAGCTCATTTCATCCTCAATACCAGGGGTCCTCAAACTTTTTAAACAGGGGGCCAGTTCACTGTCCCTCAGACCGTTGGAGGGCTGGACTGCAGGCCCTGGGCCGAGCCGGCTGCTAAGCAGGACAGGCAGCGGTGGCAAAAACACCCAGCGGGCTGCATGTGGCCCACGGGTCGTAGTTTGAGGACGCCTGTTCAAGACACTCCATTAAGCAGACAATAATTATAAATGGTGGGAGAAATGTTTTTGCTCCCTGATAACACTTGAAGGGCCCATGAGCCTCCTTTGGGGTGGTAGGCAGGGTAATGACAAAGTGAACCTTGGATCTGTGCGGCACAGAGTAAGCGTTAAATGACAAATTTACCAACAGGAGATAATCTTCCATGTCTTTGCCATCCCTTCCCCCTTCAATTTTTTATTATATATTTTTTAAATATCCAGAAAAATGGGAAGAATAATACAATAAAGAAATTCTAAGTTCATCCTGCTAATATGACACTATATACATAATTTATATATACATATATACTATAAATGTATTTTTTGCGGAATCCTTTGAAAGTAAGTTGCTGATATCGTGACGTTTCACCCTTGGGTACTACAGCACGAACCTCCTTAACATGAGAGATCCATCTCTTGAATAAGCACAATACTGGCATCAGATCTAAGCAAATTAGCAATACAATTGAATGTGGCCTGTCTTCGTCTATGTGACCAATAAAAAGGGCAACAGAGAAAAACATTCTGAATTTAGGTTTTTAACAATCCAGTCTTCCATATCCTGGGTTACCTATCCATGTTGTAGTCAGTTGTCCTACTTGCTTGGAAAGCATTTGATGCTCTGATGGGAAGAGATACCATTTTTTTAAATACTTCAAAAATTGGACTTCATTCTCTTAACATGGTCAACATGGCCACGGAATGACTGGGAAAATTAAGACTGAAAGGTACAAATAGTTTTAGCCCCTCTGGATTAGAACATTGGATTTTCCCCAAAAAGTCCAGTTAAACTTAGAGCTAATCAATAATTCACAGCTGCAAATTCTAGCCAAGGGATTTAACAGTGTAACGAACAAGCAGCCATACACTGTTTTAAAATTTACCAGTTAATAGACGGGATTTCAATCTCCACTTTCAAGAACATGTGCCAGCCACGATTTAACTACATCGCTGAGCTGGTAACAGACTGTGGCTTCTTCCTTCTTCCACTGGTGAAGGAAATCACTGTTTTTGCTGACCACAGGAAAATGTCAACTTTAACCATCTTAGGAGAAAATAATATGTAAACTTGGCTTCATATTTTTTTCTTCCACATCAACTAGTGTCTTAGGACTTTTCCTGTTGAATATAGTTTTGTAACACGTGTATTATCCTCCAAGTATTCGATTATACTTGATTAATTGAAAATTTTACTGTGAGTAGCAAGACATTTTTGATTACTTTGACAACAATGGTTGACATCAGCTTGTCTCTGATACAGGAAATGTTTGCTTTTTTTATTTCTAGGTTTGGAACTGTTTGGTCCTTCCTAGTATTTGCAGATAGAGGAACATGTTAGTATAATACCTATGAGACAGTATCTAAATAACCAAGAAGTACTCAGCAGTACCGTGCTCACCTTAGAGGAAGGATTAGTTTTTGCTTTTAGGAATAGCCAGTACCATTAATTGTGGCAGGAAATGTTCCAGGACATAATGGTCTTTGCTAAGAAGCTTCTACCTATGTATAACTTGCTAGTTTGGGGGAGTACCAACTGTATTTTATTTTATTTTTTTGAGACAGAGTCTCATTATGTCACCCTCAGTAGAGTGCTGTGGCGTCACAGCTCACAGCAACCTCCAACTCTTGGGCTCAAGTGATTCTCTTGCCTCAGCCTCCTGACTAGTTGGGACTACAGGTGTCCACCACTGTGCCTGGCTACTTAAAAAATATTTTTGTATGGTTTGGTCTTGCTATATTGCCCAAGGTGGTCTCAAAATCCCGGCCTTAAGCAATCCTCCCTCTTGGTCTCCCAAAGTGCTAAGATTATAGTGTGAGCCACTACATGCAACAGAAATAGGGAAATTTATACAGAGAGACACACATACGGAGGATGCCGTGTAGAGATGAAGGCAGAGATCAGCAAGGGGTTTTCACAAGCTGAGGGATACGAAGGGTTGCCCCAAATCACCAGAAGTCGGGGAAGAGGCCTGGGACAGATTCTCCCTACAGCTCTCAGGATGGACCAACTCTACCAACACTGTGATCTTAAACTTCTGGCCTGCAGAACTGGGAGACAGAACGTTTCTGTTGCCGAAGCCACTGGTGTATGGTGATTCATCGTGGCCCCTCTGGGAAATGAACACCCAGGCCAGCTTCCTGAGCTCATGCATATGCAGATGGGGGCTGTAATGTTTTCTGAGTGGCTGGGTTACAACTAATGTTAGCGTAAAATTTCTTCTGTGGAATTAGTCTTCCATATATTTGATCAAAGAGCATTTTTTTTTTTGAGTTCCTGTGGAATAAAATAGATTGACTATTTAAAATGAATTCTGAGGATATCCATATACACAAGTGATAAGCTGTTAACCACTGCAGTATCAGTCACGATTACATCTTTCTCCTTTGGGTGGTGACCCAAATGTCTATTCCCTACCTCCTCGGTTTGGGTGACATCTCTGAACCACTATCTAGTCCTCCTCTGTCCACATGATATGGTTGGAGTTGACCATGGACTTGTCCTCCCCAGCTCCTGACCATGTATTCTAGCTCATCCCAGGGGCAGCCAATAAAATTTCTTCATTTTTCTGGTCACTGCAACTGGTTCTGTGATGAGAAGAATGATTCCAGCTAGACCATCAGAATGTACCCCAGAAAATAACGCTGGGATGATCAGAAAAAAATGGTCTTTTATAAAGAAGTAGAAGTTCTAAGGCCAGTTCATAACTTTTGGGATGGGACCTTTACTGAAAACCATGGAGCCGAGCTGGAGCAGGAGGTACAGAGGTTGTCAGAATTCTTAGACCCTGGATCAAACCCATCCTGAAGTCAGGAATATTCTTTGGACTTTCCACTTAAGTGAGCCATTAATTTCCCTTTTGTGCTTTAAGCCAGTGTGAGTTGGGTATTTGACACTTACAATGAAAAGTGTTTAATGTATCTGTAATATAACGTAATCTTTATTAAAGTTTGCTCCCTCATAGCCCCTGGTGGCCTGAGATTTTTCCAGAGCTAGAGCTTCCTGGAGCATGGTAAGCTCTCAGTAAGAGCTGGTTGAGTTTTTAAATTCTGCTATTAGGATAAAATTGATTTCCAAATGAGAGTGACACTGGGATGATTGCAAACACTCTTCATAGTTGTCGAGGTGGCAGGTTGTTTCCCAGTGATGGGCACAACCTGGTACGTACACTCCACACCTCACATGCTCTTATTTCTGTGTCATGTCCCTCTTCCTACCGAGAAGTGGGGTCTGCGTTTCCTCCCTGTGAGCAGATGTGAGGCTTGTGACTGCTCCAGCCCAGAGGAAGTGGTGGAGATGATACTCTGTGACCTGCCACACCAGGTTCCCCGCAGATGCTTGTCCTTTCAGGACAGATGAGGAGAGAAGCTGGGCCCCCAGCCTCCACCAGCATCACTCCTGGGTATGTGATGGGGGTGAAGCAGCCCCCCAGCCTTCCAGGTTCCAGACATCAGGGAGCGGAGATGAACGGTGGCCACATTGCCTCACCTCGTTCCTGAGCCGAGCAGATGTTGCCTCACACCACAGAGTTTTAGGAGAATTTGTTCTGCAGCCACGGTGAGGGCGTCTGCAGTGTGTCGTGTTGGCAAGGCAGAACTGCGTTTCTCAAATTCCCTTTTTTGTGATGTTTTGGTCAGGGTGGGCCTCAAGGGGAGATTCCTGTGGTGAGCTGGAGGTCAGGAAGCAGCAGGCGTTGGGCAGCTCACACGTGTCCTCACCCATCTGGTGGCATGAGTCAGCGACCTGGACTGCATCTGCTCTGCAGGGCTAGTTTAGCTCTACGGCAAAGGGCCAGGCTCCTCCAGAACACTAGTGTCACCGAGGTTAGAAGCAACAAGAACCGATGCATGGCGGGATCCTGGTTGTCCTGTGGTTGGCAGCTTGCCTGTGCCCTCCTTCCAGCTTGTAAGACATTGAGGAGTGGAGATGAGAGGTAACCAGATGGCCTCCTGTTCCGTCATCAGACTCCAGGGTAATGGCTTTGCAGATACCACTTAACCAGCTCTCACAATGATGTAAGGCACATTGCTATTTATAATCTAAAAATATATATAATACCTAATATATGTTTAATTACAGAAAATGTAATAATATAATGCATAATATATAAGATATGAGGCAGCATGTGATATATAATGTGTAATATATGATATACATACCCACACATGTATACTTATACATCTCGAAGGTTCTGCTCCTTTGAACTCTGGCTGATACCCATAGTAACTGGGTACACACAGTACTCAATAAGCAGCTTTCCTCTGCTTCGCTTCATTCCTCTCCCACTCGTCACTCGATACTGCACAGCCACTTGCCTCTAGTGATCACTCAGAGCATCCCGCACCTGTTCCCTGTTTACATGAGAACGGCTGCAATCCTCGCTCATTTGCAAATCTGAATACATCCTGATGATGTAAATAACCTTTCAATGCAAGCTGTGTCTGGGAAAAACTTTCCTGAGCATATAAGAATAGATTTATATCCACACTGAACCCAGAAAATATTCACATTAAGAAAAAGGCTTGCTTCTTTCTCCTCATCCCCTGGATGACTCTTCCTCCACATTTTTAGGCCAAGATGTCTTGGTCTGTTCAGTCTGCTATAACAAAAGGCAAAGAGAAGGCAAGCAAACAAACCACATACTATAGACTGCTGGCTCACACAAAACACAGTGATTTCTTACAGATCTGGATACTGAAAGTCCAACATCAAGGTTCCAGCACGGTCTCTTCCTGGTTTGCAGATGGCAGCCTTCCTGCTGGGTAGTCACACGGTAGAGAGAGATCGCCGGGCTCTCCTTCTTGGGGTGCTAAACCCATAATGGGTCTTTACCTCACGGCCTCATCTAAACCTCATTACCTCTGAGAGGGCCCCCTCCAAACACCGTCACATTAGGGGTTCAAGCTTCAGTAGATGAATTTATGGAGGGCACAGACATTCAGTTCCTTACACAGGATAAGAAACAAGTCCAATTAACCTCTGGAGACTTCTGCTGAGGGATTTAAATGTTTGCTTGTGGCTGGGCGTTTGGAAGCTGGCCGTTGCAAGGTGGGTTCTGTGCACCAGACAGGTACCAGGAGGGGAAGCTCTATAGTTCCTCTGTGGTCCGGGTGACTGATGCATGTCACTCTCCCATCAGTATTTAGTTGTGTACAATAAGGATTCTGTCAGGTGCTAACTGTGAAGCTTCCTCACTGCGGAGGACACCCCTGCAGCCAGGGACACCAGAGGAGAATGTGCTGATGACACGGAGTGAAGCCTGGCAACTCTTCAAACAGTGACTACCATATTCTTTCGTAGTGGAGGTGGTGGCAAAGAGAAATGTTAACATGTTATTAGTCCAGTATATTATTATGCATATCATCCTATCCTATCAATCCTATCATACCATAGTATTATATTCTTAGTCCCAGATGCAGAAAGGTGCATCAAAACACTGAGAATACAGACAGAATGACTCTTCTCGCCCCAGGTGCAAGGAAGGCTTAGAAGGATCAAACACCCTGGGATCAGACACAGCTGAACACCCAGTCAAACTGGCTTCCACAGAAGGGGATGTGTTGACCCTGTGACTGAAATGTCTACAGGTAAGATTCAGTAAAGGCTTTAGCTTGACCCAAGACCTAAACTTCAGGACCCAGATCCTGTCTCCATTCATTGACTCCATATTGTTTCCTCTGAGTTGGTACAGTCTCAAATTACATGTCAAGAAAGTTGCAGAAGCTCCAGTTTACAACTTCCAAGTTCAAGTGCCTGCTTTATTCCCTGAAGCGCCCCCAAGAGCGCATCTCTTCAGCACTGCTTCAGTTGGGTGCCTGAATGTAGCTGGGGAATGTGATATTCTGCGGCTTGGCTGAGGATTTATTTAGAAAAATAGGGAAAGTAAAAGCCAGAGACAGCTCCAAGCTACCAAATGCTCACTCCCCACCAGAGCTATGGGTGGCCACATGTGGGCCAGAGAAGCAGAGGAAGCTCTGAGCAAACTGAGAGAAAAGACTGACACAGACATGCAGAAAGAGACAGAGAATAGAGGGCCCCTCCCAGGTTCTTGTGGAGCCCCATCTCCCGAGATGTCACACAAACCTCCTCCTGAAGGTCTGCGAGGCCCCCAGTGGCTTGATCGCGTGCCCTTTCTCTTTTCTTTTCATTTCCCTAAAGGTCGTGTGCAACGGTTACATCACTCATAGCTGATGACAGTAACTAATCTGAGGAGCTCACCAGAGTTTTTCTTAACTCTGTGATGGGAAAACAAGCGGAACCTGTCCAGGCTCAGGAATAGTCTATCTGCCTTGGCAGGAAAAGCAGCTGACCTGTGTGCCATCATCAGAGACAGAACACTGGGCGTGCGCTGTTTCCCCACCAGCATCCTCTCTTTGCTCCACAGTTCTCCAGGGCTGCAGCAGGTAAAGCTGACCCCATGCGCCAGCCACTCAGCACAGTCTGCCCTGGTCACCGGACAGCCTGGCTTCCCGTTAGTCGCATGATACAAATCCTGCCCATCACAGCTAAGAAGATTTACATTCTGTGCTTTTATTGGAACCATCAGGGAAACGCACTTCCTTTTCTGTTGGCATGAATGTGAAAGGTTCATGGGGTGGAACTGTGGCCCCTACTTTGCAAGCACACGGGTCCTGAGCAAGAACTGAGCACCAGGGAAGCTCAGCTGGGAATGCAGAGGGGAGCTCCATCCCAGTGAAAGCCTGTGCCCCCTGGATCAAGCTGAACCTGAACCAGTAGCTCCCTTGGGA
This sequence comes from Galagoides demidoff, assembly GCA_963574575.1. Taxonomy (NCBI): domain Eukaryota; kingdom Metazoa; phylum Chordata; class Mammalia; order Primates; family Galagidae; genus Galagoides; species Galagoides demidoff. The sequence goes on along the minus strand of CAUYQV010177399.1, from coordinate 8,685 downwards.
TTCTTTAGCTTTGCGAGTGAGTAAATTCCTTTGGCTTTTCTTAGGCTGATGTGAGTTAGGGTTTTGTCACTGGCAGCAGAAAGAATCGTAACTAATACAGTTATGGGAAGTGGGGCTTGAGGAAAGGTGTCAGGTAATCTGTAAGATGGAACGGCTGAGTCCCAGACAGAGACAGGCTTTCAAACCCCAGTAGGTGCCCTCTGTCCTGTCTTTGAAATCGTAAAACACTTTGCCTCCACAGTCAATGTGGCATGTATCACACATTGCCTTAAATTACAATTACAGTTTTCGTATGGTAGGTACAAATTTCACAACCATAAAACTCCGGTGTGCAGAAATGTAACTTTCTTTATTGTTTTATAATTGAGCTTAATTTAGCTCACAAACCCTCATTTCTGCTAATGGCAGAGAACTTAATCTTGCCAATTCTAGGCAATTCTGTTGGTCCTGGTTTATAGCTCAGCGTCTTTGGGGGATACTCAATTAGTTGCGAATTCCCAGTCCCTCAGCTCCTTTCTTTTACCCCAGGGGATGATCTATGTTCTAGCAAGCAGGGCAAAGAAGCAAAACATCTGGTCTGGGAGCTGACCTCTGGCCACAGTGAGCAACAGGCTGTCATTGGTCCAGTGAGCTGGGCAGCCCCACACCCAGCTCCTAGTTGAGCTTCTGCAGACTCAGCCATGTTCTCATCTAGTCCCCAGCTTGGGTTGCCACCACAGTCTCTGGGATGCTAGCACAGTCACCTCCCTGCCAGCCACACCAGCTCTCCACTCTCAGCTCCCTTTGGTGCCCACTCCAATATCTGGGGACTCATGGGCATCTGCATCTTGCAGGAGTGAGGGAGACTTGGGGATGGGTCATCCTAGCACCCCATCTGCCTACAGCAGCCCTGCTCCCATCTCTGCTGTACAAGAGCCACCTGTGATGGTTAATTTCATGTGACAACTTGATTGGCAAAGGATGCCCAGATACCTCATTGAGCGCTGTTTTTCTATGTGTCTGTGATTGTGTTTCTGGCAGAGGTCAGCATCTGAATTTATGGACTGAGCAGGGTGGATGCCCTCCTCTGTGAGGAGGTAGAGGGAGGGAGGTGTCTCTTTCTCTCTGATTGTTGGAGCTGGTTCTCAGGCCTTCGGGCTCAGATTGGAACTCACACCACTGGCTCTCAGGCCTTTTGAACAGCAGCGCTGGGTTTCCTGGGTCTGCAGCCTGCGCCCTGCAGGTTGTGGGACTTCTCATTCTCCACCATCGTACGAGCCAGTGCCTTATGCTCAATCCATCATCCCTCTGTCCATCCACCTGTCCTCTACATGTGTGCAGGTATCTCCGATTGGTCCCATTTCTCTGGGGGACCCTGATGAACACACCACCGTAAGTGGCTTGGGCCAGCTGGGATACGGCCTCTCCTGGGTATTGAGAGACATTTGCTCTGCTCTTGGGCCCTTAAACCAACTGGGCTGGATCTCAAGGCAGGGCACAGGGCCCCACCTCATCTTTCCTCATCACTTGCTCAGCCCAGGACACACTCTGGTCCTCACTGTGTGCTGTGGGTTGATTCTTTCTTCCAGGTCTTTCCAGGCTGGCTCTCCATATTACTTGGAATCTAACAACAACAACAGCAACCCCTTCTCTCTCCCATATCTGGCTTTTACAAATGAAAATCAGGGTCTCAAGTTCCCAGAAATTCAGCCCACAGTTCGCAGATCCAGCGTCTGATTACTTCTGGCTTCCTCTCCAGCCAGCTCTTCTCTGAGGCCTCAGCCTTGCAGTCCTCGGTTAGTGGAGGATGGGCTGCAGGGCAAAAAAAGAAAACTAAAAAGACAGTGACTGAGAGGGAAAATCACTCGGCACCGCCTCTTCTTCCAGACAAGGAAAACACCTTGGCCCTCTAGCCCTGTGGGTTTGGAGACAGGCGCTGGCTCCGCTGCTCTTTGACATCTTGTAGCCTAACTCCAGCAACTGCACTGCAAAGTACCACCAGCAGAGGGAGCTTTTCCTTCTTGCTTGATGTCCTTTCCCTTTAGGCCAGGTGGTCCCAGGGTGATCATTGTTCTTACAGCCTCCAGAAATTGGCCTTTGTATTTCATGTGGGCAGCGTCCTCATCAAGACACCAGTGCTGAGTTCCCTGCAGTGTCCGCTTGAAGGTGGTGGCTCCGGTAACTCTGAGTCATCCTCAGTGTTGTGGGTTGAATTGTGTCCACCAAAAAGATATGCTGATGTTCTAGCCTCTGGTACCTGTGAACGTGATCTTGTTGGGAAATAGAGTCTTTTCAGAAGTAAGAATCACGATGAGATCTTACTGGATTAGAGTGGCCCCTACATTTAATGCCTGGTGTCCTCATAAGAAAAGGAAAAAACGCACAGAGAGGCAGACACGCAAGGGGAGCCGTGCAGTGACGGAGATGAACAAGAGGTTGCAGTGAGGGCAGGTCAGGGGACACTAACGATTGCTGGGGCCCCCTGCAGCTGGAAGAGGCAGGGAAGGATCCATCCTTGCAGCTCTCAGAAGGGGCATGTCCCTGCTAGCACCTGGATTTTGGACCTCCGGTCTCAAGAGCTGTGAGAAAATCAGTTTCTGCTGTTTTAGAAAATTTGTGCTATTGTGTTATGGCAGCATAAGAAAAAATTCACTCAGGAGCCTCAACCATGGTGCATTTCTGTCCCCTCTGTCCCAGGGCCAGATACCCTGAAGGCTTGGGACATTTTAGGAATCTAAAGGCTGCTATGTAGAGTATGACTCCCTACTAGGCCCCTCCCTGGACTGTTGCCCCCAGGGGCTGTGGGTCTGGGCTGCTGGAGCTCAGAACCATGATGCTCTGTGGAATGGAAGCTGCCCCCAGGAGGTTTGGCAGCACCCCTGGTGGGGAGGGCAGCCCACAGCCTATGACCAAAGACTGAGGAGGGGACAGAGGCTGCTCCCCTTGCACCAGTTCTCTCCTGCTCCAGAGCTCTCTGTGGGGTCTGGCAGAGGGTCCCAGCTATTACTCAGCAACTCTCCTGTTTCCCTCCCTCCCTCACCTGGGTACAGCTCTTGAATCCTCAGGTTTGACTTCCAGGGAAGCTGACCAAAGATCGGACTCCCTGAGGGCTCTCTCTGGCTACGGCAGTGATTCCCAGCCTTTAGTGTATGTAAGAACCACCTGGAAGCCTGTGGAAACCCAGCTTACCTGGCCCAGCTGCAGAGAGAGATGGGTAAGTCTGGGTGGAGCCTGAGAAGGGGCATTTCTGCAGGCTCCCAGGGGCTGCAGTGGCTGTTGGTCAAGGACTGTACTTTGGGTTCCCCTGGCTTAAGCTCTCTGGACTCACGGGCGGCTGGGTCTAGCAGACCTGAAGGCTGGAGAGGACAGGCTTGCCTGGAGATGCCTGCGGACCACACCTGTGTGCAGGATCTCTGAGGATGTGCAAGGAAGGTGAGGAGTCTGTGTGTTGGACTGGGGGTTGGTAGGAGTTGAAGAAGCTAATTTGGTGTTTTCAAACACTGATTCCTGGGCCCTGGCCCTTGGTCTGTGTCTAAGCCCTCAGGAGTGAACAGTCATGGGCAGAAGCCCCAGGGACTGTTTATCTGGAGGTCTCTATCTGACAGAGAAGTCCCAAACCCATTTCCTTGGCAGAAGAGGCAAAGCTTGACTCAGCAAAGAGAAGAGCATCCTGGGTACCTGTGTGTGCACCTGTGTCCGTGCATGTGCGTGTGTGTGCACACATGTGCATGTGCCCGAGCACACATGTGAACATTGCAGTCTCAGCCTACTTCACCTGGGCAAAACAGGGTCACCAGCAGCAGCAGTGGCTTCCAGCACAGAGGCCGACACAGCCCTGCCCTGACACACACCAGGGAATCGTTTCTATCCGAATTCTTCCCTCTCCTGGGCAGTGATCTATTTTTGTGTGAGAGTCCTTGTGGTTCTCGAGAATTTGGGGTTTCTTTTTCCAACCTTGCTCTCTGCCTAGTGAAGCCCGTCTGCCTGTGTTTTCTCTCACTCTGCCTGTTCTGTGCCCACCAGACAGAGGGTAGTTTAGAATCTCTGCTTTTGTGACTCTTTACTTCTATGATCAGTTGTTTCATCACGACAGATATTCTACTTCGCAGAGAGGGGGTTTGAATTCTTCTGATTCTTTGTTCACAGACAAACCTGGGCACGGCCACCACCTCCTAGCAGCCTATGCTGCGCTGCGGGCCAGCAGGTGGCAGGGGCCCATCCTTCTCGTCTTCCTAACAGGCTGGGGTCTGCCCTGTGTCTGCCTTCCTCACTGATGCAAGCTGCACGGGAGGGGCTTCAGGTTCGGAGGATGAACTAATCACATTCCCACCATCACTCTGAGACTCTGCTCCCCTACATCTCTTTAGTTTCTCCTTCCTCAGCAGCCTGCTCCCCATTTTTCCATCTTCCCGTGCTCTAGCATGTTAGCTGGGCGTCTGTTCTGCAGGAGACACAAATGCACACCCCCCTGCCCTTTCCCAGGCGAGGAACCTGACCCCTTGCCACTGTGAGGGTTCACAACTGCCCAGCTGGAAAGTGAAAGTTGCTCTTGCAAAGAGAGCTCCCTGGTTGCTACCTTACACATCCTGGGTCGGGGAGCCCCCAGGCAATGCCTGTGTGATAAAGGGGAGAAAAGGCCAGTCTCCTGCCTCAAGGTGGGGCCAAGGCCGGGAGGTGGTTTATGCCCAGAGCTCCCCGCGGCCTTGCTGAGCTCTTTCCCCTGCCCTCTTCCACCTCCTCCCTTACCTCCCCTCTGAATGTCCCCGTCCCTCAGGGCTCAATCTGAATCACCCCACCCCAGCGACGCCTGTTGGGACCCAGACGTGGCGAGGATCTACCTCGCACACATGGTCTGTGTGTGCACACGCGTGCCCACGTGTGTTTACGCTGTCTGGGTCGGGCTGTTCTGCACACTCGCACATTCTCCCTCTGTCCCGACTGAGCACTGTCTGTCTGGTGGCTGTCCCTGGCACTCCCACCTATCCTCTCTGCAGTGTCCTCCTGCCATGCCCATGCTGTGTGCTGTGCAGTCACATCTGTAGTGATGAACTCTGGGTGGCCTCTTCCTCCACATGACCACAGATGAGACGGCCTTGTGCCTGACCCGGTGGAGTCTTCCGGCAAAATCCCTGGATGGACTGCTGGAGTGGGTGGGGCACGTGCACACTGCCCTTCATGGAGCCCCCGGACTGCCCACACCCCCGACAGCAGTACATGGGCGACCCATCTCCCCAGGTCCTCCACTGCAGCCGGGCAGGGCCTCCAGGCGTTGCCATCTGGTGTTAGTTTCCTACAGTCCTTTTCATTGCTACTGACTTTTAGCATCTCTGCATGTCCTGGCCGGGCACGGGTGCTTCCCCACTTGCAAACCACCTACTGTCTTAAAAAAAAACAATTTAAAGAACATCTTTGCTTATTGTAGACATGAAAGCCTTGTTTTCTGCAATGAAACATCTTCTCTGAGTGGCCGCCTGAAAGCATCGTGCAGGAGTCCTTCAGAGCTGCCTTAAACTCTCACTGTCCCAGGGAGGTTATTTTTTTTTTTTTAATTAAATCACATACACATAGATCTTGGATACATTCATGCATATGTGTGGTACAATGCGCTGTTTTTTTTATACAATCTAATGTGATTACATTTAACCAATCAACATAGCTTTCACCTCAATTACTTGATTATTGTGCCAAAACATCTATATTCTACATTTCACAGATTTAACTTGTACCCTTGTCATATGTTCCATAAGTGTGATCCCGCCTTTTACAAGTTGTAATCTTTTTGCTGGTGGAGCGTCTTACCTTGATGTTGATGGCTGCTGACTCCTCAGACTGGTGACCACTGAATGTTGGGAGAGCTGTAGTAATTTCTGAAAATAAACAACAATGGCATTTCCCATCTATTGACTCCTCCCTGGAGGAGAGATCTCTCTGTGTCACGCGATGCTGTTTGATAGCATTTCACCCACAGTAAAACTTTCAAAATTGGAGTCAATCCTCTCAAGCCCTGCTGATGTTTTGTCAACTAAGTTTACCAGGACATTCCAAATCTTTGTTGTCATTTCAATAATGTTCACAGTATCTTCACCAGGAACAGATTCCATCTTTCTTTGTTCATCCATAAGAAGCAACTCCTCATCTGTTAAAGTTTCATCATGTGATCGCAGCCGTTCAGACACATCTTCAGGCTCCACTTTCTAATTCTAGGCCTCTTGCTATTTCCACCACATCTGCGCTGAAGTCTTGAACCTCTCAAAGTCATCCAGGAGAGTTGAAATCAACTTCCTTCAGACTTCTATTAGTGATATTTTGACCTCCTCCCATGTATCACAAATGTTCTTAGTGGCATCTAGAATGGCGAACTCTTTCAGAAGGTTTTCAATTTACTTTGCCCAAGTCCTTCGGAGGAATCACCATCTATGGCAGCCATAGCCTCACGAGATGTATTTCCTAAATAATAACACTTGAAAGTTGAAATTACTTCTTAGTCCACAGGCTGCAGAATGGATGCTGCATTAACAGGTGTGAAAACAACATTCATTTCCTGGCATATCTCCATCAGAGTTCTTGAGTAGTTGACTAGGTACATTGTCAATTAAGTAGTGATGTTTTGAAAGAAACCTTTTTTCTGAGCAGTATATCTGAAAAGTGGGCTTAAAAATATTCAGTACATCTTGTTATAAAGAGATGTGCAGTCATCTAGGCTTTGTTGTTCCATTTACAGATTATAGGAAGGGCAGATTTAGGATAATTTGAAGAGCTCTAGAATTTTTGGAATGGCAAGTGAACATTGGCTTCAACTAAATGTCACCGGCTTTACTGGCCCCTAACAAGAGGGGTGGCCTGTCCTTTAAAGCTTTGAGACTAGTCATTGTCTTCTCCTCTCCAGCAATGAAAGTCCCAGATGGCATCTTCTTCCAATAGGAGGCTGTTTCACTTAGGTTGAAAATCTGTTGTTTAGTGTAGCCACTTTCCTCAATTATCTTACCTAGGTCTTTTGTGTTTCTCTTTGTTGTTGTTTTTATTTCAAATTCTTATGAGGGTACAAATTTTTAGGTTACCTTGTTCTCAGTTCCAGAGTAAAGGTCTAGTTATAAAAGAGCCCCTCACCCAGGGGGCATGTTGTATGCTATCACAATGTGCACGTTAGATGAGATCCCGCTTCGTGCCCTCCCTCCGTCTGCCAATCATCCTCCCCCCCCACCTCTCTCTACCTCTGTACTAGACTATATTTGTTTTATTGCTCATATGGACAAGTAATTGTTTATATATTAGTTTCATATTAATATGGAGTACACTGGATATTTATTTTTCCATTCTTGCCACACTTTCCTAAGAAGAATGTATTTCAACTCCATACAGGTAAATGTAAAAGATGTAAAGTCTCCATCTTTTTTAATGGCTAGATACTACTCCATGGTATACATATACCACAGTTTGTTGATCTGTTCCAGGGTTGATGGGCGCTTAGGTTGCTTCTATGACTTGGCAATTATGAACTGAGCCCTAATAAACATTCTGGTGCAAATGCCTTTGTGGCAAAATGATTTTTGTTCTTCTGGGTAGATACCTAGTAATGGGATTGCAGGATCAAATGAAAGGCCTACTTTGAGATCTTTGAGGATTCTCCACACTTCTCTCCAATAAGGCTGTACTAGCTTGCACTCCCATCAGCAGTGTAGAAGTGTTCCCTTCTCTCCACATCCACCCAGCATCTGGTGTTTTGGGACTTTAGGATGTGGGCTAGTCTTGCTGGGACATCTTAGAGTTTGCCTCGATGTTTTAGACTCACTTGGGCAGCTTCTCCATCAGCACTTGCTGCTTCACCTCGTGCTTTTGTGTTACAGAGATGACTTCTTTCCTGAAATCTCACAAACCCACCTCTGCTAGCTTCCAACTTCCCTTCCGCAGCTCTCTCACCTCTCTCAGCCTTTGTGGAATCGAAGAGAGTTAGGCCCTTGGTCTGGTTTTGGCTTAAGGGAAGGTTGTGGCTGGTTTGATCTTCCGTCCAGACCACTACAACTTTGGCTTTCTCACACGTGTGTGTTCACGAGTGAAAGGCTGTTTTGTCTCCTTATCATTCATGTGTTCCCTGGCGTAGCAATTTCAATTTTCTTTAAGAACTTTTTCTTTGCATTCACAGCTTGGCTAACCATTTGGCATTAGAGGCCTGGCTTTCAGCAGGTCTTGGTTTGTGACATGCCTTCGTCACTAGGCTGAATCATTTCTAGCTTTTGGGTTATAGTGAGAGACTTGAGGATTTTTCCTTTCAGTAGTACATTTAAAAGAGTCCACTGAAGGATTATTAACTGGCCTAATTTCAATATTTTTGTGACTAAGGAAATAAGGAGGCCGAGGAAAGGGAGAGAGATAAGGGGGACACCAACTCTGCTGGTTGGTGGAGCAGTCAGAATATACACATTAATCAATTAAGCATGCTGGGTTTTGGTTTTTTTTGAGACGGAGCCTCAAGCTATCCCCCTGGGTAGAGTGCCATGGCATCACAGCTCATAGCAACCTCCAAATCCTGGGCTCAAGCGAGTCTCCTGCCTCAGCCTCCCAAGTAGATGGGACCACAGGCGCCCGCCACAACGCCCGGCCATTTTTTGGTTTCAGCCATCATTGTTGTTTTGGCGGGCCCAGGCTGGGGATTCGAACCCGCCACCTTAGGTGTACGTGGCTGGCGCCTTAGCCAATTGAGCCATAGGC